>PPHD01007508.1:0-22986 GCA_002909625.1 Bambusicola thoracicus
AAGATCACCATCTTAGACATGATATGTAACTTTTATAATATTGGAGAAGATGGATTCCACAGCTTAAATGATAAATCTGACACATGTACAGACTGGGAGAATAGACCAAACTCCTGCCAAAAAAGAACTAGAAGCACAGGTGGATGGTAAGCTGGGCATGAGCCAGCAATGTGCCCTTGCAGCCCAGAAAGTCAACTAGATCCTGGGCTGCATTAAAAGAAGTGTCACCAGGGAGACGAAAGTGATCCTGCTCCTCTACTCTGTGCTGGTGAGGCTTCACCTGGAGCACTGCATCCAGATGTGGAGTCCTCCTGGAGTACAGAAGAGACATGGACCTGTTGGACAGTGTCTAGATGAGGGCCACAAAAATGATCCAAGGGATGGAATACCTTCTCTGTGAGGAAGGCTGAGAGAGCTGGGAAGTTCAGCCTCGAGAAGAGAAGGCTCTAGGGAGACCTGAGTGTGGCCTTTCAGTATCTAAAGGAGGGATATAAGAAAGAAGTGAACAGACTCGTTAGCAGGGTCTGTGGTGACAGGACAACAGGAAATGGTTTCAAACTAAAAGAAGAGAGATTTAGATTGGACATAAGGAAAACATTTTTTTATAGTATGAGCAGTGAAACAATAGAATAGACTGTCCAGAGAGGTGATGGATGTCTTATCCTTGGAGATGATCCTTGGTCAGGCTGGACCAGGTTCTGAGCAACGCGATCTAGCTGTAGATGTCCCTGTTCACTGCAGAGGAATTATACCAGATGACCCTTAATGGTTCTTCCAACTCTAGGGATTTTATGATTCTTTGATAAGAACAAGACTTGGGGATTCTGGTGGACAAAAAGCTGGACGTGAGCCAGCAGCATGCACCTGTAGCCTGGAAGGCCAACTACATCCTGGGCTGCATCAAAAGAGGGGTGGCCAGCAGGAATAGGGAGGTTGTTGTCCCACTCCACCCTCATGAGGCCCCATCTGGAATACTGCATGCAGATCTGGGGCCCCCTACACAAGAAAGATGTGGAGCTGTTGGAGCAGGTCCAGAGAATCAGAGGGCTGGAGCACCTCTTCTAAGAGAACAGGCTGAAGCAACAGGGGTTTGTTCAGCATGAAGGGAAGGTTGTGGGGTGATCTCACTGTGGCCTTCCAGTACTTGAAGGGGATTTAGAAGGAAGCTGTGGAGAGACACTTTGCCATAGCGTGTAATGATGGGTGTAACAGCTTTAAGCTAAAAGAGGAGATATTTAGGTTAGATGTTAGGAAGGAATTGGAACTGGATGAGCCTTAAGTTCTCTTCCCACCCAAGCAATTCTGTAATTCTATAATTCTATGATAAACCCAGCAGAATGATTACATCATAGAGCTTCATAACACTACTTGCTACTGAACATACCACAGCCAACAGTATCCAGATGCAGCATTTCACAAGCACATTTTCTGTGTGTGTAATGGAGAAATATCTGTATCACAATTTCTTTCTGAAATGGAGCACTACTTCAAATTGAAAGATCAGTTTCCAACACACAGGGTAGAACAGCTTTTGTGTTGTGCTGTACAGGTAACAGATTGAGATGATCGATGCATACTTTTGCCTAGAGAGTCTGATTTACAGTGTTAGCCAAGCCTATATTTCTCTTAGAGCAATTCCAATAGAGAGCAGTACTCTTGATGAACTGTCCTTTAATAATTTACAGGCACACCTGAGAGCCATAAGCACAGAGATATGCAAGACATCAATAAGTCTGGTGGTCAACAATTATCGAAAACTTCAATACAAGCACGTAGAAGATGACTGTAAGGGCACAGTGTAGATGATCCCATGTTATAGCATTTTGTTTTCCTTCAGAAACACAAAATAAGTGCAGGAAGTTTGCCTGGCAAAGGTTACAAAAAGTAATCATCTGTTAATGAATGTAGCTAATAGTGATTGCCAATAACAGGACAGGACTAAGTGATAGCAATATGAAGAAAAAGGGATCATCTACCACCAGAATTTGTTCATCTTGTCTCATGGGTCTCTCAGCAGAGGGCAGGAAATTCAGTTACTGTTGTTCTGTATTACTTTTTTTATCTTTCTTGGACCAGAACTGCACTCTTTCCTCTTTGCAAATGAAGTTATTAACACTTATTATTATGAAGAATGCCACTTCTTTATGTCTACATTTTAGCAAAAAGTTATTCACTGTAAAACTTATCTAGTGGTCAAATCCACATTAACTTCTGCAGTATAGTAATCATGACACAAGTTTATGATTTACATAAATATATCAACTATGATTATTATCTTTCATTCACAAAATTGAACCACAGATTAGAACTTCCACCAATCCAAAGGGGACGCTTAAATGAGGCAAGTGAAAGGCTCTCCATACAAACATGTATGACAAGCTTGTTCCTCAGTAGAAAATTTCTGAAGCAAAGCAATTTTGCCATCATCTGCCAATCTCTTGAATTGAAAATTTGCAAAAAAAGCACCAGTTTTAATTACACCTCATGCATTTCATCTAAACAGATGAACACATGCAGTTAGGGTCTATTGCAAAATGTCATTCTTCCCAATTAAACTCATTTAGCTGGGATTGCAAATTCTTGTTTCAAGTCAGTCTAGATAGAGGACATTCCCAACAACCTGATATTTGCCCTGGTTTCTCAGGTCACGGGAATTCTTGGTACTCTTCTGGAGTTAGGAGAAGGTTAGTTGCAGCCTGCAGAATTTCTCATCCTCAAACCAACAGGATGCTTGTTCATGTGTGGAATGTTTACTGGAAGTGACATACTGAAATGTCCGCTCCTTGACAGAAGGTACACCCCAGGGTGGAATGTGGTGGATAATCTGTTCCATGATAGTTCCCTAAAGTGACCTGCAATCTTAGCTGTTAACAAACTCCAGGGGAGGTGACACTAAGAAAAAGCAGCATGGAGGGCAGAGTAGAGTGGAGGCCCCATAGCCAGACTTCATAATCTTTTCAGGAATGGGGATACGCTGATAGTATTGGAACTGATAACCTGTCTTGCTGTAGTGAGCCAGCCATGAACCAGCAGTTTTCCACCTTTCTGTTTGACTAGAGTCGCTCAAGCTCCACCTTAAAGTAAGAAAACAGTACACAAATGGCTTGACAGGAATGGAAGGGAAGATATCACTGCTGACTTCCAAAATCAGTCAACGGCCTGAGTTTCTCTTCCTCTCCACAGGGACACCTATTGGATAAGATTTGCAAACACAGTTTGCTGAGTGCTGCCCATGGGAAATTTAGGAATATGTTGTACAGTTATTCTATAATTTAATGCATCTGCAGTTGGCTGTAATATTCTTATTTTTGGTTAACCTCACATGCTTTGCACACAGCTCATTTATCAACAGCAATCCAAAGTAACCTGTATTCTTATTCCTTTAATACAGCGCACTGTTCACTAATACAGCCATGAGAGTTCTGATAGAATGAAGACAAATTCCTTAAGGGTCATCTTGAGAGCTCATTTGATCATAATTAAATGAATTGGGCAGTGTGCTACTTGTGAATCCATAATTGTGATAATCCTCAATTGAATGCAATCAGACTTAGAGTGTTGAATTGGACATCACCCAGAATCTAAGCCTAGCCACCCCTATGCCCTCTGATATCTGAGGACAAGCTGGAACACAAATGGTGTTATTTTCTGCCAAACTTCTCTGTGACTTACTAACAGCCTTCACTAGGCAGGTTCAGTGCAGGTCTGAGAGAACGTTTTGCAATTTGGATAACCACAGTTTCCATACCTTATTTTGTCCAAGAGAGTTCAGCATATAAAATCAAATTAAAAGGTCTGCTGTACTTGACCTTTCCCATCTGTCAGTTTATTCAAGAATACAGGTTTTATACACAAAAGTATATAGAATCATAGAATGGCCTGGGTCAAAAAGGACCACAATGATCATCTAGCTTCAACCCACAAGAAGCCCAGTTCCATCTGTCTTAGCTTCAGCTGGGATGGAACTGTTTTCTTCAGAGAGTCTGGTACGATGCTATGTTTTGGTTCTAGGAGAAAAACAATGTTGTTAACGCACCAATGATTATAGTTGCCTGCTAAGCAGTGTTTTATAGACCCAAGGCCATTCTCAGCAAAGGGTCTGAGGAGCTAGGAAGGAAGAGAATTAGGACAGCTGACTTAAACTTGCCATATGACATACCATGTGACATCAAGTGAAAGGAGTTCTGAAGGGAATGGGAGATCATCTCGCCCTCTTCTGCAGATAGGGGGGGCTAGCTGGGCATCAGTCAGGGGATAGTGAGCAATTACTCATGCATCACGTACTATATACATATATGTACGTACACATTTGTCATAATTATTATCCTTTTCCTCTTCCGTATCTTAGTAAATAGTTTTCTCTCAACCCACAGATTCTAATTCATCTTTTTCTATTCTCTCCCCATCCCATTGGGAATGAGGAGAGTGAGCGAACAATTGTGTGGAGCTCAGCCACCTGCTGGGTTAAATCACAAGGTCCTTTGCTTTTTTTTTTTTTAATTATTTTCTTGACTTAAGTTAATCTCCTGATATTAACAAAATTGTAATAAATTTCCCCCAAGTACATCTTTCCTCCATACATGTCTTATGATTGCCTTCACTTTGCACAGAAATTTGTCTTAAGCTACAGTTACAAATTCATGTGTATAAAAGTGAATGAATTACAACAATATACTAAGTGTTACATAGGAAAAGAGAGCAGAAATTGTATACTCATTTTCACAGTGCAGCCTTCAACCTTGCATACTCTTTATTCCTCCCAAATGACTGTTACTCTTACCTGCACTATGCTCTAACTTCTGGTTTGTCAAAAGACTTCCGCAAAAGTGTACAGAATGGGATCCTGTCCCTCTTGTATGAATGCAGCAGCAGATCTTTAATTACACATTGCGAGCTTGATCCTACGCTCAGTTTTCTTTGGGTGCAAGGACAAAAGGAAGCTGTTGGACTTCAGTATCTCTGGAAACTGCAAGAGGATTTCTTCAACTTATAGATCTGATGTCACATTTCTATGGGCTTAAAGGCAAGAGGATGCTGAATGTAATGACTCCATAGCATTCTATGGAGAAGGTCCCAAAACAAATATAATGCAGCTGACAAAAAATGAAGAGCGAATGCTGGCAAAGATGTTCTATGGCTCACAGCCGTAGATAACTTTTGCTGCAACAAAATCTTCTGCAGAAAAGGAACTGATAGAAAAGAACTTTCTGAGAAACTCCATGTGCTTTAAAGTGATCATTAATGTCTATGTCAAAGATTTACCTAAATCTTCAACATTACGCTTATTTGTTCTATTTCAAAATGAGTAAATATATTCACCAGTACTTCCACCTGAATGATCCTGGCTGTTTGCCTTGACTTACCCGCTTATGAAGACGTTCTGCTTCCTCCTGATATGCAGCAAGCTGTTGTTTCCATTGTTTTACATTGGCAGTGGACTCCAGCAGGGCTGCTGTGAGCTTAGCATTGTTACCCTTGAGTGTGGCCAGTTCTGCCTCCCAATGCTTGCTGATTGTCGAACTGCAAGAACAGAACGAGAATATTCAGACACCTCAAACCTCTTTGACTAAATGTTCAAACGAGAATGCAAGTGCTCAAATAATCCAAACTTTAAACACAAAAGATAGCCATCAACAGAATTTTTAATATAGATATATAATTACTGGAAAACAACCTCTAATCTCACAGCTCAGCAATTATTTTGTTTTAATAAAATGTGAAGGATGATGAAATCCACACCAACTTCCCAAATGCAACACCTTGTAATTCTACAATATGCATATAATTAGTCATTTTTTAACACATATACATTAAGTGCTTTTTCAACCTATTCCCTAATGAAAGATATTGTAGAAAGAGATCTGTCACAAAAGTGATAAAGAGAGATAATGTCGTGCTTTGGAACTACAGCTTAGTAGCCCTAATGCAAGCCTTCTGTGACTGTAATATACCTTATACTTCCTTTTTTAAACTTAATTTATAAAGTTTGAAGATCTTAAATTTCAACATCATAATACTGTTAATTATATTTCAGTATTATTGGCAAAGAAGCTAAAGATGAAGAACCACAGAGATATTTTTCCACTACTGCAAATAGGATTCTGGTGGGGGGTCTATTGAGTAGCTTATGGAGGAACAATTCCTGCCTATAGTGTAGTTATTATCTGAGCAAATACAGGTCTTTAATTTTCCAAGATAATTAGTCATCCATCACCTGCAGACTCCATCCTTACACTGAGCATGCAAAGGAAAAACATGTCAGACGTATCAGGTGAATGTATTAGTATTGAAACAGGTCACCACTGTTTACTATTATAAAGACAACAGCATGCGAGGTGCACACCTACATGAAAAATACAGAGAGAAAGTAATGTCTTTTGTTTAATTGGCTTACTATTAAAAGCACCACTGAAAACCAGTGATCTGTAACGCTGGTCAAAATGACCTTGCATATATGGTGAATTATGAGTAATTGTTATAGTCTATTTATAATTATTATAATGTAATATGTTTAATTATATTTTGCATTTAAGTTTGGAGGTTTATTTGAACTTTGCATGTAGAAGCAATGAAACATTCTGCCACCATTTTACCCACTAAGTTTCTTTTTTTCCAACTGCATATGCACAGCCTGTCCCACAAAAGCATGTTTCAGAAACATGATGATTCTTGGAGAACTTCCTGAGGTGTTCAAAGCCAGCCAGTCACCACGTAATATTCATTATCCATTCAGACCACACCTACTGTTTCACTAACACAGGATGGCTTATTCTTCCATGCTCCAGCATTTTCTACCAAATATATTGCTACATCCCCTTGAACAGGAATACAAGTTCTTTCAGAAGAGGAACATGGGTTCTTTCAAACTGTTCTAGCATTGCATGACCTATTCAACTAATTAGAAGTTTGTCACAGGAAATTGTGAATTTTAAATAACTAAACTAATGTAACGATAATCCCATTTCATCAGAGAACACTGACTCACATATTAAAGAAGATGAGCTTATCGTATTTATTTTTCATCTATAATAGAACATCACATCAACAAATTCTGTGAAAATCATGATAAAATTCCAGTTCATCATCACATTCCCATTTCTTTCTGGATGTTCTGATCTTGCAAACAAATGACCACACCAACAGGTTCATGCAAGTGAGTGGCCATATTCAATAGCTCTACTGCAGCAGGACAAGTAGCAAACTGTATGTGTGACACTATTCCTGCTAACAAAATGTATCATAATACTCATCTTTCCTCAAGAAGAATTACACGCACAAGACTATATTCACTTAACACAGCAGATTATAAGCTGTGTTTTATTATTATTACAGAAGTGAGCTGTTTGACCACTTCATATCACAAATGAAGACCCAAAAAGGGAAACGAAGGGTTTAGCTTGTACTGTGTATACTCACAATGATAGAGGTAAGCTTTTATAAGACGTGAAGATCTCAAAAGACAGTTCTAGCTAATGCTGAGTAACCATGTGGGTGGGTTTCATAGTGCCTCACCTTCACCTTGGCTCAGTACCCTAACCATCCTGACAAGAATCCTGACTATATATCTTTTACAGATAGTACTACTGCTTCATGAAATAGAAGCACATCACTTAAATTAGTCTAGTTCTGTATTTGACAATTCACAATAATTTTTCAATTATTTAGGGTTATCCTGTTTCTTCTCACAAAAGTCCGCATTCTCCAACATAAATACTATGTGATGGATATCAATACAAGAAAACAAAGAATCAAAGGCATGGATTGTTTTTTGTATTACTGTACTTCTTAAAACCATAATCTGATTAAAATAGCCTGCAACCAATTGTAGGAGTGCTGATTTAGCTTTTTCAAATAACATATTGAGAAAAAAAAAAAAAAAAGAAATATATTTTGTGGATTATTTTGATTAAAACTGGACTTACTTAGATTTAAATTAATTATTTTAGGGACAAATAAAAGAAAACATACAACATGCTGCTCTCAAACCATACTAAAATTACCTGTGTTAAGGTCTATGCCTGTAGGGCTACACTGGTTCAAATTTATCTACAGGTCCAGAATAAAGACTGAGAAAGACAAACTTTAGGCTCAACAGTAATTCTCCCTTAGGAGAGAAAACTCTGGGGCTAACACCTGGGGTGGGAAACACACAGGTCCAGAAGCTGAAAGCACATACACAGGTAATCCAAAATCACAGCCCAGCCCATGGCTAGCACTGCAATCCCTCAGGATAGGTATGAGAGGGCTACACATACTCTTTAAAATCTTTTATTTAACTACTGATTGAAAGGCTTTTTGCTAAAAGGAATTGATTTTGCCCTCAGTGTATGAGAGTGCATCATAGGAAATACCAGCAAAGCTCCGTCAGTTGTCTTAATGGTTGCAAACGTCTGAAACAAACACAAATATATTTGCTCATATGAAATGGGAACACAAACTCAATGGTAAAAGTGATCCAAACGGCAATGCAGCTTCTGGCAGAACACCTTGAAAAGCGTTCTGCACCACAGCTCGAAGAGCAGAGCAGTCTGTGTACACAGGGTGACAACAGCACAAACATATTTGCAGCTCAAGGATTCAACATGCCTAAGTATGTTTTGTCATTGTGTTCTGGAAGCCACGCATCCTTTTACTGGCACTGCCAGAATTTTAATAAACATTTCCTCAGGCCTGTCACAATTAACAACACGGGATTCCTGGCACACTTAAAGTTTTAAGATGGTTTTTCAAAAAAAGAAACATCCTTCACACTTCTGCTTGTTGCCCGTTTCTCATCATGAAAAGCTCTATTGAACAGTTAGAAGTATTGTAGCAGAAGATGAAGCCTAGTCTTTCCCTTGTGAAAATTCTGGGTGTCTGAACACAGGATAACAAGCTGCTTTACAAACATAGCTGCATCAGTGCTTCTGCACGGAGTATAAACCAAATACAAGAGAGAAAATGGGCCTGTAATGGCTAACAGTAAAACAGGAGTATTATTGCTTTAGCTGACCACAGTGCAAAAAGTTGCTTCCATAACAAAGGCTTAGATCATACTGATTGTAAGTAGAATTATTTTTACAGTGACAACTGTTCATGGGATTGTCAGTACTTCTTAGCAAGTAAGCATTCCCAGAACCTCTGATCCTTCGTGTTGGCCACAGAATCTGTTACGTGGGCAATATCTGAAATCTCCACAGCCATGGTGTCCACCTTCAAGGCAAAAGCTTCAAAGTCAGTTATTTAACCTCTGTAGCACACAGTACTTTCACTCCTGCTGCAACATGCTCCTACAGCAAAGCACTGTCTGGAATCCTATAGCATAACTGAGACACCCCCCTGAAAATTCAAGTAGGATTCTATGATCTTTCGTACTTTTAGGCATTCTGACCAATTAACATTGAGCTGATCTCTGTTCCCACTGGGTATTGGTTACAACTCCAGTAAGTCGCTGAGGAATAGCTTTGCTATCTGTCCATCTGTGACCTGAATAGAGTGCCAGAGGCTATAAATGAGAATCTTTCTCTGCGAACTAGGTCGCCTATAGAAAATTAATCCTAAAAGCTCCAGTCACCATGTTTAGACAGTTGGAGAAGACTTGCACAGGCAGGGGCAGGGAGCACACATTAATGAGCTGTATTCAGAATGAAGTTATTTCAAGAGATGCCTTCAAGAAGAAAAGAAACAAAAGCAGTCCAAATCAAGACATGTTTTCTGAGATATTGCTTATTCATTACTTGCTGCACTGTAGGCAATATCAGCACTGTAAAACATGGTTTAAGCTTTACTTTAGATTTACAGAAATAAAGGGTGTGCAGAATTATGCTTTATTACTTTCTATGTTTTAAATACTTAGATGTGTTGCTTTAAAATGAATTAATATAGAAGTTGGATTTCCTACTCTACTGCAGTCACAGTTGCAAACTGCTGTTCAAGGGCAAGTACATTCTTTAGGTGTCACTGATCTGCACAATAGATGTACGACGAGCATCACTGTCTTGGGATGACAGAAATGAGGAATTTGGTTGAACAGAGACTGGAGTACTTTCACTA
This sequence comes from Bambusicola thoracicus, assembly GCA_002909625.1. NCBI lineage: Eukaryota > Metazoa > Chordata > Aves > Galliformes > Phasianidae > Bambusicola > Bambusicola thoracicus. The sequence goes on from PPHD01007508.1 coordinate 10,033, forward strand.
CAACATTTGGCATCTGGTAATAGTAACTAACTCCACAAGACTAGACAAACATGAATGAAGCAGAGTCCCTGCAGCTGCTGTTCAGATTATAAATAGTGGCACATGCTGGAAGCAGACCAAGAGCCTGGTGGAGTGGGCACTACCAGTCAGCAGGAGAGGAACGTCAGCCGGCTGCTAGTAATGTGTTAGCCGTGCTAGAAGTGAAGAGCAATCCTTCCTGACAGCTGTGCTGGTGAGCTGTATGGAGCAGCTCATCAAGCTCAGGGAAGCAAAGGGGACTTGTAAAGATTTTGTTCTCTTACAGCAGTATCAGATAGCTCTGGTGAAATCAGTCAGTGTAGTTTCTTCTTCCCTTCAGAAACATAAGGTGAGAGTTTGGATTTATGTAAGGCTCTTGGTGAATTTGGTAAGGAATTCTGCCCAAGATCCATATGAGATCTGTCATTTGAAATGAAGTCCTGCAAATGTTCTTCACAGTGCCGTGAGAACAGTTACTCCTCCTAGCTTAGTAACAAGAACTGTAAACGGTCTGTGAGGATAAGACAGTAAGCTTTAAGGGGCAACTTAAGATAACTTCACAAGCACTAGATAATGCTGAAGGAAGGGTGAGGACTCTGCAATGGAATACAGTTGCAATTGCTTCCATTCAGATATGACTCTGTTTGATGAAGATGATGACTCTGTGAGCACAGAGGATGATAGCAGCATGCCTCAAAGTATTCCTGAAAGCTCACAAAATCCTCTTTATTCACACAGGGAGTTAAAGTCCTCAATTCACATCTTGATTTAGAAAACATTTTAAACAAGCATTTTGGGAATTTCACCCATTTACAGAGATTTCTAAGGGTATTTCCTGTGGCCCTCTATTCAAAGTGGAAAGCTACTTCACAATAGAAAGCATTTAAACATGATGGTTTTAAAGTTTGTCCTGCTGCTCATCCAAAGAACCACATGCTATATGGCCTGAAACTCAAATTTTTTAAGTCTTCCTCTCTCTTAAATATTCAAAACAAATTGGGAAATAGAAAAGCTCTGGTCGTGCATTCAATTATACCTAACTAGGAGTCACAGAATAAGCAGAAAGCTGAGTGAGGAGCAGTGGAGCAGGCAGGCATCAGGTCCTACCGCACCATTCCAGGAAAAGGCAACAAGGAAAAATCCTGGTCATATAAAGTTGCACATAGCTAGCTGTACAGGCCTAGTAGATTCAAACACTCAAAAGATGCTGAAGTTGTGTGCTTGAAGGACATGGTCATCTACCATACAGTTAAATCATGAAAGTAAAAAGCAGCAAAAGAGGGAAAGCTACGGAAGGAATGACAGTTTCTTTAAGCATGAAGCCTAAGAAATATTTTAAAAAAACCCTATCTCTTCATGACTACTGCCGATTGTGTTTTTATCTGTAGTTGCTATTAACTGGACACATGCAAAAGGAAATGTTATTTGATAAACTGGAATTTATTCTAATAAATGTTAAGTCTTCTCAAAGTTATAATCAAGAGATAATTACCAGGAAATTGCTTTGAGTTAAATATTTTCAGTGAGAACGATGAAAAGCTAATTAATATTCAAAAAAGATTTTATTCTTAATTAGAGCATTCAAAAGAATTTTTAGCAATGGAAGATAGGTACCCTGGGGAGAGAAGTAGGAATATTAACTAAGCATGAAATATCTGTTCTTCCCTTTGGGACACAGAATATCCATATGATCTCAATGGAGTTACATCACGCAGCACAAAACAAAGGAAACTTAGTCGTGTATCAGCTCTTTAGGTTGGAGTAACACACACTGTTTAAATGATGAATTCGTGTTGTAGCAAAAAGGAAGCTCATAAAGCATATTTGAAGTGAGGAGATATTCAGTATCCTTGAACTCTCAAATCCTATCTCAGTGTAGATGACAGAAATGCAGAATCCTCTTCTGAAATTTGGATGAAGAGTGCCTATGAAGATGTTACAGATTTCTCTTTCAAGATGCTTCATACATGACTTTTCATTTGCATTTAACCTTTCAGTCTGATCATGTTTTCAAGTTCTAAATTATCTAAAGCACACATGTAGCCCATGGACAGAAAAGCTAATTCTTCAGCGCTGCTACAGACAGTTCTGTTATTAGGAATCTCTCATCCTACACTGCAGCAAGGTCAAAATCCTTGCAAAGAGACTTGATGGATGAAGCTGACCAAAGATGTTGAATAATGGCACAGACTCCTTTCACTGTGTGGCACATGACTGCACAATGAAAATCAGTGGCTATATCCTACTTACCTCAAATCCAGGTACTGTACTTCATTAGACTGTCTTAATTCATCACAGGACCTACTGAAACCACCACAAGGCAGACAACTTTTCAGCATCAAAGCTTATTACTAAGAAATAGACCTCAACTAAATTATATTGTTTTTAAGAAGGAATTATTCCATGGAAACACTTTCCACTGTACCTCAGAATTACATTCTTCCAAAAGATAACACAGCTAGAGACAAAAATGTCCAACTGTGGTGATGTTCATAGCTTTCTGAAACACTCGAAGTCAACTGTAGTAGTCCTGGAAAGGCACTCCATAGGATGGAGAAGATCGGGCATTAACACAAAATGAATGCTTCAGCTACAGTTCTTACCCATCAGGGATTTAGATCCCATTCCTGATCCACATTAAAGTGGGATAAAAAGAGAAGAGTCACTCTTCTACACAGAATCAATGAAGAAACATTCCAAGCTTCTTGCACTGTCTGCTACTTGAACTCTGGATGTATTTACGTAAGTGACATTTAAACTCTGATTTTAATTAAATTTACACTGTTAGCAATTTAATGCATGTATATTAAACATCATTTCAAAACGTGAACGACTTGTATTTAGCCTGAATATTGTGGAAGCGCTAAGAAAATCCTAATTTCCTCATTTTAATTTTACTCTTTTAAAAAGATCTCATTTTTGTCTCAGTCATTTAATTTCATACAAGGAGACACTGTGTTATCTTTTCATGAAGGTCATAAAACACAATCAATAACTCTGTTTTATAATTTTTAGCCATTTGCAAGAGCAAGCACAGCTAATTGATTCCCTTGGTTTTTGCACAAAATGTTAAAACTTTGCAGACCTAAAATTTCATCACATATTCTGAAAAAAAATAAAGATTTGCCCTCACTCCTCTACTGAAATTGCTTTTCAATATCACAAAGAAGTACTTTATTCTTATACCTGTCATATAACTGATATTATTCAAAACTGATAACCAGTCATTTATTTAGTCCATTAAGTTAATACAGAATATGAGGAACAATTCCTTGTTGTTGCTATGGTGCCGAATACTTCAAATATTGCAACAAAACTAAATTTTCAAAAGCAACCTAAGTTATTTAGGATCTCATTTTCTAAAATGACTAAGTATTTGGCTGTGAAGAAAGTCAAACCGACTAGAGCTCTTAAGGCACTTAATCACTATATAAAAGCCATTACATGATGTGGTGATCAGCAAGTGAAATAATAGGACACAGTGACCCTGACATTAAAATGATCTGAATGAAGGCCGCTTTCATTCTGCAACTCATCTGTATACACAAGAATTTAAATCAGTTTAACCTTAAAGTCACACTTTGAATCAGTACAAATTAATTTTCCAGAGGCCCTACATAGACAAAAGCTTGTTTCTTTCCAAAATCCTACCTAGAACAACGTGCATCAATACAATCCATTCTCTGTCAGTAATATAAAAAAATGAAAAGACTGAACGTAACTGCACTATGCTTCTCTCAATCATTTATTGAGTGCTACTCTGGTTTTACGAATTTCAGTGAATTGTGCTATCTATTACATCTCTTTGAATTTGAGCACTTCTCCCACCTTCACCACAGCTATGTGACAGTAATGTCAAGGAGCAGCTCTTTTCCTAGTGAACACATCTCCTCCCCCAAGCAGAACAGGGTCCAACGCCCTGAGCATCTGAAGGCCCTACAAATTTGCAGGCTCCCCAGATTTCTCTGGTCCATACCAGCTGGCCAAACTGTGAGTGCCGTTTGTATAAACAGACAGGCATCTACAGAGTCTTTCAAAATCACACTACAAGGCTCTATGCAATCTTCAGGTGTTCCTGGCTCAGCTGAAACCATTACGGCCACACATGCTCCACAGTGGCACGTGACAATGTGGCCACCAAACCAATGCATGTATTTGGAAAGGATTCTGCACAAACAGAAACTGTGTCTTACGCCACAAGGACGCAGCACACGCCCATGCAGTAACACCTGAATGCTGTTTAGATGCTGGCCCCTGGTGTCAAGGCCTGTTTTATCTGGTAGTGTACGTGGAGCCAATAGGAGGCAGATGCAGCTACAGGTTGATTGGGCAGAGATCAGCAGTGAAGGCCAGCCTTGCACAGTGAAGGCAGACAGAACTGCAGAGTGGGCTGAGGAACTACATACAGCACATGCAGCAGTGAGGTGGGTAAAGGCACCTCTCTTGGTCCCGTAAATCAAACACACACCACACAACAGGGTGGAGATCCTTTGCAAAAGCCTCTGCTGCATTTCGAGGTACTGCCACAGCTTAGATTAGAGCACGTTGCATCTCTGCCAACAGCAGCAGGCATTACAAATATTCCAACGTGACAGATATACGTGCGCTTATATTGGATTTATTGGAACGTTTTTGTCAGTGACACCAGAAGTCACTTTTGTCTCTAAGACCCTCTAATGCTGGTTCCTTTCTTACTACCACAACAAATTAAATTTAGCAGAACAGTAATTGCAGATTCAGGACCTTAAACATCCACTATATCAGGAACAGAAAGATCTTCCACAGAACGACAAATACAAATATTTGGAATGAAGTGCAATAAAGATACTGAATGAAGACTATCTGACCTCCACCCACCTAATACATTAGTTTATGTCACAGTATGAAATAATAATGGCTACATGTGCAATTAATGCCTGAATTACAATTGTCAATTTGCTTGTCCTAGTAAATACGATGACATGCATTAATTGCACAGTTGGTATAGGAGATGAACTGTCAGTTTATTTGTTGACAACAATATCATTTTATTCCATTAAGGGAATAGAAGCTATGTGAGTAAGTATGGTAGATTTAATTAAGCTTCATTTATCTCCTCTGATAGCCATGCAATTACTTAGAGGCAATAGTCTAAATATACAGCTCAAACTAAATCATCTATGGAGCTGTCAAAAGAACTTAAAAGAACAAGCAGTAAGCGCACACGAACTATACGACCAGAATAAACCATACCGACTGGGTAGGTTTCAGAAAAACAACTTCCTAGTGCCTTACAAAAGTTATCGGTGGATAGAATCATAAAATCAGTGTATCATGAAGGTTGGAAAAGACCTCCAAGATCATCCAGTCCAACCATCCCCCTAAAACCAGTACTGCCCACTAAACCACATCCCTTGGCACAGATAATTTCCTAAACTACTACAGTAGAATTAAATAGTAAAACTCAAATCTCTGAAAAGTGTAGCAAGAAGATGATACACAATCTATGTTGTCACGTAATTACATTAAAGTTTTTAGAGTATTTCCTATATGAAGTGAATATGTAAGTCCCAGTCATACACAGTAAGTAGAGGACAATTTGTGCTAATTAAGCTATTTTAATGATCTCTTAAAGTTCAAGGCAACTTAATATGAATTGCTTACATGAAAAAGCATTTGGTTTGAGACAATGAGCCAAAATCTCACTTCTACATTTGTTCTCACATTTAGAGAGGGAATTTATTTTTTCTTAAGCAATCCAGAGAGTTAAATAATTTACTACTAGCATGGAGCACAGTTCACTTAGGATGGTGTTTTGTTTTGTTTTGCTTTGCTTTGCTTTTGTGTGGGTCTTGTTATTGCAGTCTACCATAAAACGGCTTCCAAAATTCTAACTCGAGCTTCAAAACTGAATTCTTTGAATTCCATGGAAGAAAGACAGAACATCGTTACACCAAAGTGCCACAGAATAAAAACTGCAGAGGCAACCAACCTACAAAGAAAGCCCATCACTATGAATGGACCAACAGTCATGTTTTATTTCTGTGTACTTGGGAAAACAGAGGACTAGACATTCCAGGCATTTTATTTCATCACATTCACCCAGCTCCAGGTTTCTTCATTTGCCAAATGGCTTAAAAGCTGATAAAGAAGAACCCTCTTAAATTCTACATCAGTGCTGATTGGTGCCCATCCAATTCATTAGTGACAAAATTTGATGACTATTCAATGTAACTGTAGAATACTGTAATGATGCTTATGCACTGTCAGATTTCCACAACTTACCAAAATACTATTCAGTGACTTGAATTCATCTCATCAGAGACATCTGTTACATGATCAAAACACTGATCAACACAAACTGCTTTCTACCTGTACCACCAAATGTCAGTGGCACCTATAGCAATATTCAAGATACTCAAAAGATGTGACACTTTAGGTACAGAAAGGTTCTCTAAAGCATAAAATGCTGAAATATTACTGGTGATGTTTATCACCATCTAGCTGTGTTCCCCATTCTATTCCTTAAGATAACTATTCCATCAAGAAGAGAATGTATCACGTACTTCATGTTTTCTACATATAAAATATTCCTCTTATGTATTTATTTGTTCCTGCCCTGAACCTTTGCCCACATGTGCAAGACAAAGATTGATACCCTCAAACTTCCACTGCAAAGGGTCTTCCTACCAGAATGCAATAGAAAATCAACACAATACCCTTCCTGACACAAATATTTTCAATAACACAACTGCTGTGTGTGGAGCCTGAACAATGCTTATGTGCGTTTGGGATGCATCCTAGCAAGGTTCAAAACCTTACTTTATCAGCAAGCTTTTACTTGAGTTTTCCCAGGGCTTAAGCTATCATAACAGGAGTCAACACCTGGAAAAGGGAGTCAAGTGTGTGAAATAACCTACTAAGGAGACAGGGCAGTGTGACAGCAATGCCAGGAAGCACACTACTGTGTTACCTCCATGAAAAAGAGATGCACAGCTCTGAATCATAATGTTGGCAGGAGGTACAGTTTTATGCTGGATCTGCTAAAGAGAACATAGTGGATGTAATCCGCCTCCTCCAGGTGTAGACGTTCAAAAGCTAAAAGAAATATCAGATGGCAAATTTGTCTGACAAATGTTAGGTGTCTATCTAGGATAAAAAGCATGGGGCACTATGGAATAAAAAATTTCCAGGCCCTAATGTCATGAGAACATGGCAAAATTTCCTGCTTTTCCCCCAGAAAACCCACACCACAGCTTGCTACAAAGAAATTACTACCTTAACTGGATTTAACTGTGTAGCCTACCTATAAGTAAGGGAAAAATCCTCTGTAATGTTAATCCATCCAGTGAAAATGTCACAAACCAAAGACTATGATACTAAGAAGCTAGTGTGGGTCTTCCGGATTCAGATATAACACCAAGATTTTTATTTTATGTGAAAATTAACTGCTCCTGGGCCTTGGTCCTATCTCTTTTGCAGGAGTGCAAAGTGATCAGTAAAAGCATGCAAAGCTAAATAGCTTATGAAATTCAGTCAGCACTACTCCACATAAAACCTAGACAAAAATAACTTTGATTATGTCTATTTTTTGCATAAGGGCTTCATTTGAATATGAGACAACTATTCTGAAAAATACACCAGATACTCATTCTATATGTTTTTTAATATAGAGAGTCTTCTGAACTGTTTTTCTCTGCTTTATCAAACTTTAGTTTTTAAATACGAGTTTTTTGAAGAAGTGGGCATACCTAATCCATTGGGTAGAATCCTTTCAATAAACAAAAAGATCAGGTAGCTTTATCAAATTTGTCACGATTTTTTTGCACCCCCAGACAGTCCTGTGTTGGCTTTAAACTGGAGAGTCGGAGAATCATAGAATCATGAACTCCTTATGGTTGGAAAAGACCTGCAAGATCATCTAGTGCAACCATTAACCCATTCCCACCATGCCCACTCAACCATATCCCTCAATGCCACAGCTGCACATTTCTGGAACATCTCCAAGGATGGAGACTCCACAATCTCCCTGGGCAGCCAGTTCCAAAGCATTACCATTCTTTCTGAGAAGAAATTCTTCCTAATATCCATCCATCCTGAGTCTCCTCTGGTGCAACTTAAAGCCATTACTTCTTGTCCAACCACTGTTACCTGGGGGGCCAACCCTCAACTTACTACAACTTCCTCCGGGGAGTTTTAGAGCACAATGAGGTCTCCCCTAAGCCTCCTCTTCTAAGACTGAACAATCCCACATCTCTCAGCTGCCCTCTGTAAGATTTATGCTCCAGATCTTTCACAGCTTCATTGCCCTTCTCTGAACATGCTCCAGGGCCTCCATTTCTTTCTTGCAGTGAGGGAACCAAAACCAAACACAATACTCAATGTGCGGCCTCACCAGAGCTGAGTCCAGGGGGACTATCACTTCCCTGCTCCTGCTGGCTGCATTATTTTTGATACAAGCCAGGATGCCATTGGCCTTCTTGGCCCCTGGGCACATTGCTGGCTCATGTTCAGCAAGCTGACAACTAACAGCCTCAAATTATTTTCCTCTGTGCAGCTTTCCTGCCACTCTGGCCCAAGCTTGTAGGGATGAGTGTGGTTGCTGTGACCAGAGTGAGTGGGAACTTGGTCATGTTGAACTTCATCCCATTCATCACAGCCCAGGTATTCAGATTGTCCAGATCCCTCTGTAGAGCCTCCCTACTCTCAGGCAGATTGACACTTCCTCCCAGCTTGGTGTCATGTGCAAACTTACTGAGGGTACACTCAAACCTCTCATCCATGTCATCAGTAAAGATACTGAACAGGACAGGCTCCAATACCAACCACTAGTGACCAGTCATCTACTGAATTTTAACTCCATTCACCATCATCCTCTGGGCCCGGCCACCCAGCCAGTTCTTTACCCAGTAAAGAGTACATTTGTCTAAGCCACGAACTGCCACCTTCTCCAGGAGAAGTTAACATATACAGCACAATTAGCTCTTACGCTGAGCTCCACACGTGCCTGAAGTCAAAAATATTCCAGGGGACAGAAGTGTTCAGTAAGCTCTATCCAAGCTCCTTTGCCGTGTAACCACTGGACCTAACTCTAGCAGCTGCTTAAGGTGCAATTAAAAGATTTAACTATAGCAAAGGAACAGGAGCTCCAACCACCTCAAAAAATTACTCTCCTTCTCAGTTTCCTCTTAATGCAAATAGAATTTGGCAGAGTAGTATCTCATGCCGTCAACAGGAAAAATATCCATAACTAAAATAAAATATCTGTTGACAGCTATCTAGGGCTCAGGCTTCCATGGTCAATCCCCCAGGAGTAATTTATCTAATTGATTAAAAATTAGCTAATTTGTAAGTCCATATGGGCTTCATTAACACAACTTGAGCACTTCTCAAATGGCTAAAGACACCTTTCTGGAGCATATTTCTGTTCACAATTAATAATTCACCATCACAGAAAGTGGAAATACTTTATGACTTAAGATGACGGGCACCTTGTAACACAGGTCAGATGTAATGTAAATTCCCCTGAGAAATATCTATTCATATTCTTTTAAGCATAAATCACTGCAAAACACGGTTCTCAGTGGACTGATTTCTGCCTTCAGTATTCTTCTCCAAGGAGAGGAGGTAGTTAAGAAGGGAGTAATACAAAGAAGACTAGGATACATAAAGCAGATGGATCCTTTTGTCTCAAACATGAGCTGTTAAAGGCTGAAGGTATATGTATTTATATCCTTCTTGGAAATTTGAGAAAAAAAACTTTTGTACTGTCTCAAGAATAGTAATATATTCATTCATATCGTCATGACTGCTTTATGTTATCATCAGGCAATCCAGATAGCAGTGAAACAGTTAACCATACAGCATATACAAATGTTAGAACTCAGTATCTATGTATGTCTATGTGCAGCTTCTCATATGAGAACTGCAAGTCACTCATGATCCACAACTATGCCTGAGATCACACAGAAGGCAGAGCACTGCACTGGTGTTAGTAATAGAAGGACTGAGGTTGCATCATATGTATTCACTTAAGCCTCACTAAAATGCACTCAGTTAGACTTCTTTCCTTTTTCTAAAGTATATTCCTTAAGTATGGGTTTGGCCATGGGTTTGGCCGTGCTGCCTGAAAAAACTAACATAGATCTTTATTGGATACGTGTACAATACACAAGAGAATAAAGCATGCAGACAAGGTACAGAGACAAAGAGATCTTTGGGAAGTGCAGGTGAGTGGGCAAACAGACACTATACCTGGCATGGTATAGAGGGGCCAAGCAACTTGGAAATGCAAAGAGCCTACATTTGAAAAGATTCGACAACTGATGTTTTGCTTGCTCTGTTGGACCTTTTTTACAGCCTTTTTATTTCAGATTATTTAATTTTAGTTCCCACTTTCCCAGTACACTGGGAAACTGCTTCATGGAAGATGGGTGAGATTACAGAATTAGTTGAGCAACTGGAGATGTCTCTTCAGTAAGAACACACATTTCAAAAATATTCAAGAAAGAATGTATTTGGGCATATGTTTATGCAGGCTTTAAAAAATAAAGCTATATTTTAAAAGCAATTCATTGTAGTGAGTTGTAACCGATATCAAACTGACAGTGTTGGCCTTCTGAACCATGAAATACTAAGTTTTCCATTGTTTTCTGTATTTGTATTTAAAGATAGTTTTTGGCTTGCGGAATTTGAACTCAAAATTGTTCAGAAGGACTTCATATTCCTTCTTAGGAATATCTCACGTGCTTTTTACCATGACTATAATCAATTTCACAAGTGCATCCATGTTCTGATTTTACAAGATAAAGCAAATTTGACAACGATTGAACCCTGAAATAAAAAAAAATCGAAATGAGATAGTGATGCATGCTGTTCTGCAGCATGCTTAAAAGTGATCCAGAGAACACAGGTGGTCAACGTCTCAATGTTTGGATAGAGATCAGTGATGGGTGGTGTCCCCCAGGGGTTGGTACTGGTGCTGATACTCTTTAATATCTTCATCAATGGCATTGACAGTGGGGTCAACTGCACCTTCAGCAAGTTTGCCATTGACACCAAGATAGGTGCAGCCAACACATCAGAGGGACAGGATGTCATCCAGAGAGACCTAGACTGGCTTGGTCAGTGGGCCCAGGTGAACCTCATGAGGTTCAACAAATCCAAATGCAAGATCTTGCACCTGGGTTGAGGCAACTCCCATTACCACTACAAGCCAGAGGATGAAAGGATTGAGAGCAGCCCTTCTGAGAAAGACCTGGGGGTACTGGTGGATGTGACATGAGGTCACTGGAGCTGGACACGAGCCAGCAATGTGCCCTCGCAGCCCAGAAAGCCAACCAGATCCCAGGCTGCATCAGAAGAAGTGTGGCAAGGGTGAGGGAAGTGATCCTACCCTTCTACTCTGGGCTGGTGATGCCTCTCCTGGAGCACTGTGTCCAGACGTGGAGCATCCAGAACAGGAGAGACATGGGCCAGTTGGAGCATGTCCAGAGAAGGGCCACAAAAATCACCTATGGAATGAAACACCACTCCTATCAGGACAGGCTGAGAGAGCTGGGGCTGTTCAGCCTCAAGAAGAGAAGGCAGTGAGCTGAGAGCGGCTTTTCAGTATCTAAAGAAAAGCTACAGGAAAGAAGAGAACGGACTTCCTAGCAGGGTCTGTGGTGACAGAAAAAGGGGAAATGGTTTCAAGCTGAAAGAAGGTGTAGATTTAGGTTGGATATAAGGAAAAAATCTTCTACAAGGAGGGTCGTGATGCACTGGAACAGGTTTTTCCTAGTGGTGATGTTGATGCTCTGACCCTGGAGACTTTCAAGGTGAGGCTGGATAAGGCCCTGGGCAACCTGATCTTGCTGTGAATGTCCCTGTTCACTACAGGAGAGTTGGACTAGATGGCCCTAGAGGTCCCTTCCAACTCTATGGATTCTATGATTCTATGGTAACACAAATCTTCAGCTCTTTTTTAATTTTCTTTCTCTAGAACTGAGTAGCCATTTGATTTGTATGTGGATGGTAATACATAACCTGAAACCAAGGTCTAAACTATTCTCCAGTTTCACAGAACAAGATTATGACTCCAGAGTCCATTTCAAGGATATAAAACAGTAAATGAAGAAATCTGGAAAAGTTTATTTAGCACTTAGTTACCAGTACAAATGGTTATGTGTTTGTTCTGCGCTGTTAATGATGAGTGGACTAAGTCTTGTGCTTGAAATGAAGCAGCTACCTACGATGAACTTTTAGTCTTCTAATATATTATACCTCTTACTAGCCATTTGGCCTTAATTTTAAGAGGTTTACTTTTGGAGAGGCAGAGCATGTGTACGTACAGATGAGAGCAAACTGGATGATACTCTTACCTGCAAAACAGACTGCCATAGGAAAGTCTTACTGTCAAACAGGCAGAATTCCAGACTCAAAAGAGAGCCCTCCACCTCCTCATCAAGAATTAATCCTAAACTGAAGGCAGGAGCATGAACTGTTCATGATATTTTGGTCATGAAATATATCCACTCATCAATTTCCTTAACCAACCAGGACGAGACAATGAAGTTTGAGTGATCAGACACTGCAAAGTATATTAAGAGTTGTCCTGTATAACATGCCCTCTGCCCTTGCTTTTCACTGAAGGCTTCTCATTTCAAGGTTCACGACTGTTAGAAAATTCACTTCAGACTTGGGGGATCAATAGCAATGTGTGGGCATTTGTGGCTTTCTCTTCCTGTAGAAGATATTTTTTAAACGTGTGTCTGATAAATATTTTTAAGTAGGCACTGAGGCTTCCAATTCAAGAAAGGTAAGAGATTTGTAGTTTCAATACACTCTTTTCATAGAGGATTTTTAAAGAATAGCACTTCTACAAAGCAGCCACTTCCTCTTAAAAATTTGTCACTGTGATTTTTTTCTGAAGAATGCTGCAACTTTTTATATTTGAAAAATGACAGCAAGGTAAAG
>PPHD01007509.1:0-16353 GCA_002909625.1 Bambusicola thoracicus
GAATAGTGGGACCACTGCTGATCTGTAACCTGTGGTACTCAGACCTTGGTGTAGTCATTTAAACTGTCAAGTTGTACCATATACTGCTGTTAAACTGTGAAACCACCCGTATCGCAGTGCCTGTATTTATGCAAACTTCTCCTGCCGGTCTGTGGGAGGTCAGCCCCGCCATCTCAGTGATAACTTCAGGCTCCTCTCTGTGTATTGTAACCGAACTCAAATAAACCACGCCCTGCTCGCTCACCTGAAGGCCGTAATGGTTACTCTTCTGAGGGGGAGTGCTTCACCGTGGGCCGAGAGCTGAAACATCGCTGAGGAGGGAATAGCGTAGAAGTGCGCGCGGCTGAGGGCAGAGCGCGCTGTGAGGCTGAGGGCTGAAGCGCGCGGTACGCGCGGGGTTTCCCGCTCCATCGGCTACAATTAACGCTGCGGGGCGGCACAGCGGCCGCCTCCCTCGGGCGGGGAGTGCCCCCCTGAGCGCCGCCCGCGGCCGTGAGGGGCGGAGGGGAGCGCTGCTAGCTGTCACGAGGCGCGGGCAGAGCCCCGGGGGTGGTCCCGGCCCTGAAGGCCGTTCTGTAAGGGCTGTGGGAGTCGCATCGGCCGCGTTCCGCGCTCCCCGCGCGCACCGGCATTGCCCGAGCGCCCCCGGCCGCCACCACCGCCCGCCAGGGGGCGGTGCAGCACCGCACGGAGCCGCGCAGGCGCACAGCGGCAGCCCGCCATGTCGGACAAGATGGCGGCGGCCGCGGCTTCTCCTCAGCCGCAGCCCGGGCCCGGCCCGCCGGCGGCAGAGGAGGAGGGCGGCGGCCCGCGGGGCGGCGGGGCGGACGGGGAGGCGGAAGCGGAGGAATTCGGGTGCCCGGCGCACTGCTCCGACTTGGCCTGGCGGCAGAACGAGCAGCGCCGCCACGGCCTCTACTGCGACATCACTTTGGCGTTCGGCGGGGGGCGGCCCGGGGCGGCCCGCGAGTACCGCGCGCACCGCTCCGTGCTGGCGGCCGCCACGGAGTACTTCACGCCGCTGCTCTCGGGCGGCTTCGCCGAGTCGCGTTCGGGCCGCGTGGAGCTGCAGAAGTGGAGCTCGGAGGGCGGCCCCGACCCCGACACGGTGGAGGCCGTCATCGGCTTCATGTACACCGGCGCCATCCGCGTCAGCCCCGGGAACGTGCACGAGGTGCTGGAGATGGCCGACAGGTGAGCGGGGCGGCGCCGCGCGGGCCGGGCCGGGCGGGCATCGCCTCACGGCCGCTGTGCCGTTTGTTCCGCAGGTTCCTGCTGACCCGGCTGAAGGAGTTCTGCGGAGAGTTCCTCAAGAAGAAGCTGAACCTCTCCAACTGCGTGGCGGTGCACAGCCTGGCCCACATGTACTCGCTGAGCCAGCTGGCGCTGCGGGCGCAGGACATGATCCGCAGGAACTTCCACAGAGTCATCCAGGACGAGGAGTTCTACACGCTGCCCTTCCACCTCATCAGGGACTGGCTGTCCGACTCGGAGATCACGGTGGACTCCGAAGAAATCCTCTTTGAGACCGTCCTGAAGTGGGTTCAGAGGAACCCCGAGGAAAGAGAGAGGTACTTTGAAGAGCTTTTCAAGCTGCTGAGGCTGTCCCAGATGAAGCCCACGTACCTCACACGCCACGTCAAAGCCGAGAGGCTGGTCTGCAGCAACGAGGCCTGCGTCAGGCTGGTGTCGGACGCCGTGGAGAGCCACGCCCTGAGGTCTGAGAACTTGCAGTCCGGTAACCTGCAGCATTCCGCCTGTCCTGCCGCGTTGCTGCCGCGTTTCGGACAAAACATGGACGTCATTATGGTGATCGGTGGCGTGTCGGAGGGAGGCGATTACTTGAGTGAGTGCGTGGGGTATTTCATCGATGAAGATAGGTGGGTAAACTTGCCGCACATACATAACCATCTCGATGGGCATGCTGTTGCCGTGACAGAGTCTTATGTTTATGTGGCTGGCTCCATGGAACCGGGATTTGCCAAGACTGTAGAAAGATATAATCCAAACAGAAATATCTGGGAGCAAGTCTCCAATTTAATAACCAGAAAACACTCATTTGGCCTTACCGAAGTTAAAGGGAACTTGTACATTATTGGTGGACATGGCAATTTCAGTCCTGGCTTTAAAGATGTAGCTGTTTATAATCCCGAGCAAGACAAATGGCATAGCCTGGAGTCAGCACCAAAGATCCTTCGTGACGTCAAAGCTGTTTCTGTAGAAGACCGGTTTGTTTATGTTGCTGCTCGAACCCCTGTTGACAGCGATAGTGAAGATGGGTTGAGGGCGGTTATTATCAGATATGATACTGAAACAAGGCAGTGGCAGGACGTAGAGTCTCTGCCTCTCATTGATAATTATTGCTCTTTTCAGATGTCAGTTGCAAACACAAACTTTTACCATACAGCATCCTGCTGCCCCAAGAGTTACCCTATAGATAACGAGGAAGCCAAGGTAAAGATCTCTGGCAGGGCCTCAGATGAGATACTTGAAAGTTTACCCCCAGAGGTCCTTAGCATTGAAGGGGCAGCTATTTGTTATTATAAAGACGATGTTTTCATCATTGGGGGGTGGAAGAACAGTGATGATATTGACAAGCAATACAGGAAGGAGGCCTATCGCTACTGCGCTGAGAGGAAGCGCTGGATGCTTTTGCCTCCCATGCCTCAGCCTCGCTGCAGGGCGACAGCCTGCCACGTGAGAATTCCCTTCAGGTGCTTGCAGGGCACGCAGAGGTATCCTATGCCACAAAACCTGATGTGGCAGAAGGACAGAATAAGGCAAATGCAGGAAAGGCAGATGCAGGAAATACACCGACACTCTCTAAGCTTACGAAGGATGCCACGCTCACAGATTGAGTGCTGATTTCATTTTGCTGGGCATTTTATGTCTCTATAAGACATCAGGATGTTGAGCAGGTTTGATACGTGGAAGTGGCATCTTCTATGTACTGAAAATTACAAAGTTCAGAAAGTGAGGATGAATGGGAATTGAGAAACTGTCTGAATCCAACAATACTACTTAACAGTGCCCAGGAAAAACTGCTTTCCTGTAGCAGACCGTGACACAGATCTTTGTTTTCAAGGATTTCTGTAGAGTTAGTCTCTTACAGTTCTGTTTTGAAAATCAAAGATCTCTCTCTAATAATTTAGTGGCTACATTTGTGTGTGCTGAAAGCACCTGCTTTATTTGCACTTAATATGTTGACATTCCTTTGATTCTCCTTCTCAGTGACTAAACTCCACGTGTAATTGATGTTGGTGTACTTGGCTTTCTCAAGTTGGAGGCGAGTGCAATAGTTATAACATCACATGGAAATGAAAGCACAATCTCTCTTTATAGAGTTACTTCAGGATGTTTCTATGTCTTAAATATTTTGTATCTGTATGTTGTAGAGAGGCTGCGGAGTTCATGTGAGAATGGTTGATTAGTAGAACATCAGACACTTGCTAAAAGAGAGAACTCGAGGCAGTGACCTTTTTCAGGTATATCTGGAGAGGCTTTGAGTTTCTTTGAGAGCTTCAAAAGAGAGACAGCCAGCAGAGCAGTCGCACCAAAGTCAGCTAGTCCCTTCTTTGTGGGTTAGTAAGAATGACATTATCCCACAGGAATAGATTGAAACTTGTGCTACTTGTCAGTCCTTTCTCAAATGCTGTCCTCATGTAATTGTAGTGAAGGAGTGTTTGGAAGGACCCCCACACGCCTGTTTCCAGCCTGTCTTTGACAATCAGTACCTTTGGCCTTCAGCGTATTTTCCCACGGGACTCACAGTGGCTTTGCTGCAGTGCTCCTAACAAATCAGTGCTGGTTCTCAAAGGGCCACCGTTGGCTCTCAGTTACTGATGAGATACAGACTTTGCATCTGAAGATTGAACAGTCTTTAAATATTTTTAGAGAGTAATGTTTTGGCTGATTAAAACTGCCATGGGGTGGTTTTACATCAGTCAGTGCCCTGCTTAGCTCTGGTTTGTGTAAGTGCTGTACCCCCAAGAAACAGAAGGTCAAATCGTTCCTTTGGAGTATCACTGCCTCTCAGTTACGTGTCCTGCTGAGCACTCCTCCCTGATCTGAAGAGCTCCAGGACAGCTGTCATTACTATTGGTTCAGTGCATCCCTCCTACCTCCTTTTCTTCTTCATCCTTCCCTTTGTTTGAATGTTCCAGGTTTTCACATGTGACCCAACTCAGGATATTAGGGAAGGGAAAGGGAGGGGTCACCAGGGCGTTGCAAAGGTTGAGCTGACAAACATTGGTGAAGGAGCTGTGTGCTGTCTTTGGTCCCTGGGATAATTCTCTGGTGCTTTTGACATGGGCAACTTCTTTGAAAAAGGTCTTCTAAACAGCTTTTGGGTTTTGTTGTGTTTCTTTTTGTTTGTTTTTTATTGTTTAGCTTTCTGAACTGATACTTCTCATTTTCCAATTCAGCAGGCAACCTAGATCATATCTGAAACACTGGGTAAGGGTAAGTCTTCCAATCGCATAACGTGTAAAGGTTTCTGTGGTGTGTGATATCCTTAATGCTCCACTTAGTTTACCTGCCACTTTGACATCAATACCTGCTCCTTTGGTAATGGGAGAATCACCCAGCCTTGTAAAAATTACCTTGAAAATCTAACAGTTTGTTTCAAATTACTTCTCAGTAGTAACTCTCCTGTATTTGATTTGCCTGTTAGATTGCTGTGCAATGGCAGATTAAATTGTACAGTGCTGGTTTAATGCAAGAGAGGAAATGGTTAAACTTATTCAGGTTTAAGGCTGATGTTCAGTAATGACCATTGCCAAATCAGCTCCTGCAGGCCCTTAAGGAAGGGGTTAATCCATGGAGTTTGGCCGTGAGCTCTTGCAGGTTTGGCTGGAGTAGGTTAAGAATTACTGCCCCCGCAGGAAGGTTTGTGAGTAGACCGTGTGCAAATGCCTCCCAGCTTTAATGCTGGAATTACGATTGAACTTAAATGGGAGCTGAAGATACTTTGCACAGAAGCAATGAGAACGGTTTATGTATTCCCTCCCTGCTGACTTCACTGCAGGGAGATGATGAGTAAAGGATGTGTCCTTGTCAGACCAGCACAGCTCCATCAAAGCCCTTAGGCACTCTGTCAACAAATCTGGGACAATTTATGGGGGAGAATACTGAAATTGTGATTCGGTTGGAATATCAACTAAACAGTGTGATGCAACATGCAGCTAAGTTAGATGCAAGAACAAACTTGTTGCAGGCTTTTTCTAAGCAAAACTGATACCTGCACTCAGCAGGACTTCAGTCTGGCATGCAGGCTATCTCCTTTCCTGAAGACATTCCACTCAAAGACATCAGAACAGCTAAATATCTGGGCTGTAATAACCTGTGAATGCCAGCCATGGTTCTGTATGTGATGCACTACATTTCTGTGTTCTGTTTGCATGGGGAGTGATGGCACTGCGGACAGCGCTGCTTTGCTCCAACTTCTGCAAGGCCAACGCTGTGGAGTTTTTAAGTGGTTGGATTTTTATAGCCTTGACTTTAAGTGGACCAACTGCATTACAGTTTTTAACTGACAAGTCTCACTATCTGTTGCCTCATCTGCAGGTGTTGAGAAGAGTTGAATCTGGCTGTAATTTAGCTCACTAACCTGTGAATTGTGTAACAAATGCATTCTGGCCCCTGACTGCTGTAGCTTGCTGAGCATTCACTTTAAGAAAATCCTATAAGCAACAGCTTGGGAATCCTTTTGTGTGTGTAGTGGGTAGTTAAATGTCAGTAAGATCCTAGCGTGTGTTAAACACTATGAGGCTGATTTCTGTCCTTGCAAAGGAACATCAGATGGCATTTTTCCTCCCTAAGACAATCATACCTCTATAGCTGTACTGAACACGTGCCACAAAATGCATGTCTCGCATCCTGTGTGTCTGCTGGAGGTATCAGTGCCGTAGGACACGTGCTGCCTAGCGCTGCGTGGTCCCCGCAGTCACCTCTAGGTAGGTGCCGTATATGCACATCCTGTTTTATAAGGACTTGAATAGTCTGTTACTATGCTAGTTTTGTATATATTTTTAATAACATTTCCTCACAGAGTAGGGTGTTACTCCAGAAATAGAGAAAACATGCCAATTTTCCAGCATGCTTTATGAAGAATTATCCTAGGCTGATCACTATTAACAAATTGGGTCACAAAGAGTAGCAGCTTTTTATTTTCAACACAGCATTGTAATGCTGCGTTGTAACACTACTTGGGCTTAACCAGCTGGATGGCTTGGATCTATATTCAGCCGTGCCCAAATTGTTTTAGAATCTAAATGGTATCTCTGATTTGACAGTTGTAAGTGGAAGTCTGATAAAACAGGTGCTTCTGAGGATCTAATCCTGTTACTAATATGAATGAAAAGTGTGGGGCTAATTAGATGTTTGAAGACCATTAATAGTAAGATACTCCTCATAGGTCCATGTCACTGTGGATCACGGCAGCTGTACTCTCCTCAGTGTTAATGTAGACTTCAAGAGAATGCTTGGGCAAGCAGCACTCCTGTACTTATCTCCAGTAAGGTAAAGTAGTATCTGTGTAGGCTGTTGGAAACTCTTCCGCTGTAACATTCTTCACATAAAACACACTGTACGGAGCTTGTTGTAAGTGGACTAACGAAATAAACCATCTATTTCTCTAGCATTCTGTTGTGCATCGTCCCGTTATTGGTTTTGAGCTGTTAAACACGGTGTAGCCAATACCTCTGAATCACATTTGGGGATTTTTTGTGCCATGGAATGAAGGTTTTCGCTACTAATTATTCTTCTAGTGAGAATCATTCTGTTTTCTTTTAGATTAAGCAAATACATTCTTTTGCTGCTTAGAAGACTTTATTGGCTATTGGAGCTGTTTGTGTAGGCTGGGGACTCGGTGTAGAAGTGCCTCTGGCCTCTCCTTGCTGCGAGGGCTCCACACTAATCTCTTCTGGCAGCGTAATCCCCAACGTTGCACAGCCCGGGCACCACACAGCAGCTCAGAGCGCTGCGGTAGATGCTCATGTCCTGAGCATCGAACCACTCGTCAGCTTTTTCGTCGTAGCACTCAACGTTGAACGTGGTGGCATATCCATTAAAGCCACCAACCACAAACAGGAGATCGTCCACCACTTCGATGCCAAAGTTACTGCGAGGGTTGAACATGTTGGGGACGATGCGCCACGTGTTGGTGGCTGGGCTGTATGCTTCCACACTGCGGAGCCGGTTGACTCCATCAAACCCTCCTACCTGTGAATGTCAAAGGTACAGTGTTGGAAGAGGCCTTTCCTCTCTTGCTGAGGCAGCTGAATCGTGTTGTGCACATGTAAGATTTTAACGTGTCCTACTTTGCTGGCGTTAGTCTGAGTGCTGCCGAGAGCACGTGGTCTCAAATGCAGTGCTTTCTTATTGCAGACTGCTCCCTTATTTGTTCTGGAGCACCCAAAAGTATTTTTGTCAGATTTTATATTGACACTGAACTTAAATGCAGTATGTGGATAAGCAGCACCAAGCAGTGCTGCGCTGCTAAAAGCTTTTATCAGCAGCAGAATCATTTCTTTGCTGCAACTCTTTATGCGTTGTGTACTTATTTCTCATAAGTGTGATGGTGACAGTATTCTACAAGGGGATTTCAGCCATTCCTGCCTTCAGCTCTCCTCCCTAAATCTCACATAGAAGCAGATGGCCAGTGTGAAAATTAGTCTAGGAAATGCAGATTAACAGAACTTCATTGCATTACACACAGTGCCAGTAGTGCTGGGTGCCATTACAGCCGAGGCAGCACTTCCACCTTACCGCATACACTTGGTTTCCATATGCAATCACACCCACTCCACTTCTTCTGCTTCTCATTGGGGATATAAAGGTCCACTGATCTGTTCCAGCATCGTATACTTCAGCTGTGGGTAGGCATTCGTTTCCATTGAACCCACCACATATATACACCTGTATACAGGAGGAAAAAAAAGCTGAGCAGAGCGGCTGTATTGGTGAGAATATGCTGAGGGTAAGGTGGCCTGGCTGGAGTGGCGTTCTTTAAGGGGACAGTCCTGTCATCCTGGGTTGGAAGCGATCAGAGTGAAGGGAGTTACTCAGAGCAGCAGGATTTTGACCCTTCATTTCCTGATCTGCATGCAGCACAGCAGCACGGTACTCAGCGCGTCCAGCAGCGAGCTGGCTGTTGGTGGCAAGAGGTTCGGAAAGAGTTCTACCACTCCTGTCTGTGCTTCTGCTGTGCTCTTATCTGTAACTCCAGGATCTGGTGAGTAAGGTTTACGTGAACTTTCTTCCTCTGTTTGAACAGATTGATGGAAAGGAGCATTTGTGTTTCTGGCTCCCACAGCTCCTCTTTCCTATCTAGATGAGGAGCCCTGGGCGGTAGCTGTGTTTATCCAGGACGTGGCTCAGTGGGAGGCTGAGCTCTGTGAAACTGCCCCAACACACCCTACAAAAGGACAGGGCAGCGCTGTTTGCTCCCTGCCCTGCATACCGAGCTTCAGCCTTAACTGCTGCTGCAGATCTCCAGGCCTTTTACCTTATTGTGCAGCGTGGTTGCACCAGCATCGCTCCTCTGCTCGTGCATGGGAGCAATCAGTGTCCACTGGTTTGTCTCTGGCTCGTACCGCTCGGCTGTGTTGAGACGCACGTAGCCATCGAACCCCCCCATGGCGTAGATGAAGTCATTGAGAACAGTGATGCTGACGTAGCAGCGCCGCGAGTGCATGGGAGCGACCTGCTGCCACGTCTTCTTCACTGGGTCGAACCGCTTGACGCTGTTGAAGTAATCCACGCTGTCAAACCCCCCGATAACATAGACGAAGCCTTTCAGAAAAGCAGTTCCGTGGTAGGCTCGGGGGCTCTCCTCGTGGCACGTAACGTTCACCCACTTGTCTGCACGGGCGTCGTACGTCTCGATGGCGTTGGTGGGGCTGCCCCCACTCCAGCCCCCGATAGCAAACAGGATGGAGTAGGGCAGGCGGGGCCGGGTGAGGGGATTGGTGGAGTCAGACATCACCGGGTTGTTTGCGTTGAGGTTATACATGGCCGTCAGCGTGTTGATGATGATGGGTTTGCACTCGTCGTTGTCCTTCACGTAATCGTGTGCTTTGACTTTGTTCATGAAGTGGTCTGCGTCCATCAGTGCCAGCCGGACCTGAAATGTCAAAGGAGGTTATTGTTGCTGCTCTGTATTTTGTCACCTTTTGAGGACAGGGCTGACGCTGGATGGCTCGGATTCTGGGCTGGAGGATTCTGTAAGGCTTACGAGAGAAGTGGAAATTAAAGGTGTCGTTTTTCGCTTCCCCAGAAGAGGGTCTGCAGGTGTAAGGGCAGCCGGGTGCAGTGAGACCTGCCCAGCTGCAGCGCAGCACTCAGCCTGAAGCAGTCTGCTCAGCACAGCTGGCAAACCCAACGCTCACCAGCTTTGTGTGCACAGAGATAACGCACCCCACGCCATGCTGGGCTCTTCCTTACACCCATGGATGATTAAACATAAGCTCTAAATGTGAAGAAACAATGCACTTAAACCGCATTTCCCGAGAGCGGCGCATAACAGCGTGTGAGCAGTGCCACGAGGCGGCGCTGAGGACGGAGCAGTGGCTGAGCTGTGCAGAGCTCCTGGAGCTGCTGGACCCACCTTGCTGAGCAGGACGGGGATGTGCTGCTTCCTGTGCCACGGATCGTGCGTGATCCACTTCAGGATGGCGTCGAATACCACTTCCTCCTGCTTCACATTGAGTTCGTCCTTCTCAATGATGTCCGTCAGCTCGTGGATGGAGAGGTCTAGGAACTCCGTGGACACCTTGATCAGCTCCTCGAAGTTGTGGAGGATGAACATGTAGGCAGTTTGCCGCAGGCCGGGGCAGTGGTAATAGTTCGTGAGCCGGCAGATGCCGATACAGTTCTCCAGGCACAGCTGAGATTGCAGGAACTCACAGCACAGCCGGACGATGCCCATGATGTTGAACTGATCCGCCGTGCCCAGCAAACTCTCAACATTGTCGGCGGTGATGGAGACCGTCCTGGTGTAGGCGTACTCAATGACGAGCTTCATCATCTCGGGGGAAATGCCGGGGATTTTGTACACCACCTTCTCCATGTTATTCCAGCCACTGGTAAACAAAGCCCTGACCAAACAAAAGAAGGCAAAGCAATGGTGGGGGAACAAATGGCTTTTCTGTGTTAAACCCCCACCCCGCTATGCCAGGAACCTTCCTCCCTGCACCAGTTTCGGGCTGTAGCACCGGAGGCACCGCAGGACGACCGGGAAATGTCGCCCGGCCCCATTCCCACTGCAGACCATCCCAAGCACCGACCTGAAGTAATGACTGCAGCTGCAGAGGATGTTCTTGTGCGCGTTGAACTGACAGCCGTTCACGTCGATGATCACATCGCAGAGCTTCCCCTCCAGGCGGAGCTCATTGAACACCTCGCAGGCCATCGCGCTCATCTTCCTCTCCATCAGGGAGGCGGAGCAGCCGCTGCGCGCCGCGCTGCCGTCCATGTCGGAGCCCGGCCGGCGGGAGGAGCTGCGCGGCGCCGCTTTCGCTTCGTCCTCCTACATCTTGTACGGAACTTCCCCGTGGGGGCTCTGGAATCGGCCCCCCAGTGAGGTCACACTGGAGGCACTCGGCGCGCTCCCGTCTCGTCACGGCTGAGTGCCGACCCCTCCGCCCCGCACGCGCCCAGCGCCGCGATAAACCACCGTGGGCTCTTCCTTGAAGCATCCTTTGCTTCGGGGAGTTTTCGTAATGCTCAGCGCCGGGACGACCGCTGCGCCTCGGCCGGGGCCCCGCGGGCGGCCGCCACTCGCGGGTGCCATTCGTGCCGCGTACGGCTCTCCGCAGCTGCGACACGGCGCGGCGGACGGGGAGCATCGCCGCCACGCAGCGGGGAGGCGGTGCGGTGAGCAGCCGCGCGGGCTGGGAGCCTTTCGCAGCCCTTCGGCGCCCTTCGGATCTTTTCGGAGCCCTTCGGAGCCTTTCGGCTCCCTTCGGAGCGCTTCGGCGCCTGTCGGAGCCCTCGGGCCGTTCGTGTCTCCACACGGCGGTGCCCGTGAGCGCAGCGCAGCGCAGCGGGGCCGGGTGGGATCCGGGCGGGATCTGCCCCGCTGCCGGGCGGTGCTTCGTTTCGTCCAGCAGCGCCGTGGCGGTGCTGCGGCTGCGAGCAGCTCCCGCCACGTCGGTGTGCTTTTTTGTTGTTGTTAATCTTTCGCTTTCCGCCTCCAGAGCGGGCGGCGAAGGAAACGAAACCGCGGGGCCCTCCCCGGAAGGAGGAGAGGCTGCGCCGGGCGGGGACCGAACAGCCACGGGCAGCACCGCACTGCTCCGCCCCTCGGCTGCGCGGCACGGCACGGCACGGCACGGCGAGATGGTGAGCGGGGCGCTGCGCTGCGGGAGGGGGAGATGAGCTGCGGGGGTCCGAAACTGCGCTGTGCCCGCAGGTGCCCGAGCTGCAGAAAACCACGGTCCGCATCCAGCAGCCGGAGCGCGTCATGGGGGTAATCCGCGCCATGAAGGAGCAGGGCTGCAGCAAACTGCAGGTACGGCCCGCGTGCGCTCTGCTGCTGCTCTGCTGCAGGAGGACGAGCCGAGGACCAGGCAGTTTTCGTGGCCTGACCTCCTGCTTCCCTCTTATGCAAGCTATAAACATTAGCCAGTCCCCAAACATTGCCCTCTGTGCGCGGCAGTAAGCCGGGAGGGATGGGCCCTGTGGTGCTGATAAGGTTGCTGGGATGGGAGGGGAGGTGGGAAGGTGCCCGGTCCCAGCTGGGTGTGTTGTGCCCCATTGGATGCCTGCCTGCCGGCTGCCCCGGTGCTCACTGCAGCTCTGCAGTCTGTGGGATGCACCCATGCAGCGTTTGCACCCAGCAGGGCGTTGGGTCACCGCAGTCCATCTTTTACCCTTCAGGTCATCTCTGACTTCGACATGACGCTGAGCAGGTTTGGCTGCAATGGCCGGCGCTGCCCCACGTCGCACAGTGAGTTCAAGCCCTGCTATTGCTTTGTGGCCCTTCCTTCTGCTTTCCGTACCTGTTCTCTGCCAAAGCCCTCTCCCCCCAGCAGCCCAAAGCCCATGGCAGGAGGCAATTCCTGGTGGCTCTGCTCCAGCTTTGCCACCAAGACTCTCAGATGCTCCTTGTCTGTCTCATGCCAGCACCCTGAAGCTCCCCGCCTTTCTGTATGGGCTGTAACGTTGGCATTTTGTTGCAGATATCCTCGACAACAGCCATGTTATTAGTGAGGATGGTAAGAAGAAGGTGGGTGTTGCTTTGTGAAGCTCTCCATCGCTGTCAGCCATCACCATGGGCTGTGCAGCGCACACCAGAGGGCAAAAGCTGTGCAGTGCTGTCAGGGCAGAGAGCAGAGCGAGGTCCCAGGCTGCATTTCAGCCAATGGGAAAGTTAAAAAGAGGAAACTAATTTGCATGCGTAGCTGCAGGCTTTCCTGCTCTGATAAGAGCAGGAAGGAGGTTTGTTGCCCATCTGCTGGGAGCATTTCTGCTGAGATAAGGCTCAGCCGGGCTGTCAGAGCTGCCCTTGGAGATGCCCGGGTCGGCTCAGAGCACAGTTGCTCAGTGAAGTGGTTTTGGTCGTGTTTTGGTTACGGACTGTGATGCTTTGGGGGAATTTAGAAATGCTGATTCTGCTGTTTGCAGTCTGTGTGGGCTCAGTGTTACTCTGAATTCTTACTTATAACGTTCCAGTTAAAAGATCTGCTGCACCATTACTACCCCATCGAAATCGATCCCAATCGAACCCTGGAAGAGAAGTGTCCCCTGATGGTGGAGTGGTGAGTGCTGTCCATGCTGTGCCCTGGTGGGCATGAGGGGAGGAAACAGCCCCCAGGCCAGGCCCAAGCGTGGAGATCCCTTTGTAGGGTCCATTTTAACATGGGCTGCTCCCATTTCTCACATGCGTGGCGCAGACACTCAGTATGGTGCTCGGGACTGTGGTTGGTGGGCACAGCTGAGGAGTCGTTCTGAGTCACTGCAAACAAAAAGCGAAAACCACCCATCACGGGGGCACCCCGACCTCCTCCTGGCAACTTTTGCCCCCGGGGATGGCAACGTGAAGGCACTTCAACCTCCTGTAGGCTTGGCAGCTACCAGGAAGTGTCTGGTTGTTATTTTCCTGACAGCCTGGAGTGTGATGCTCACCCCTCTGCCTTTCCCTAGGTGGACCCGGGCCCACGAGCTGCTGTTGCAGCAGAAGATCCAGAAGGGAGACATTGCCCAGATTGTCAGGGAGTCAGATGTGATGCTGAGGTACGCCCAAGGCCCTTCCTCTCCCATCACCCCATTGCTGCTCACATCTCCAGGGCCTGAAGGCAGTCAGGAGGATGCTGAGCTGGTGTCTGCTAGCTCTGCTCACCTGCATGCTGCTCTGATCTGTGCTCCGCCTCCGCAGTGCAGCAGATACAAATCTCCCTTCTTGGGGTTTGGGTTTAACCAGCAGAGAGCTGCTCCTGCTCTGGAGCTCTGTCTGCCCCTGGTCCTGGTGGGGGGGAAGGTCCCCGAGCAACTCTGAGCCTCTGTGGTTGGCAGGATGAGGGGTTCAGGCACTGAAATACGGCACCAAAAGCTGCTGTGAGAGCTGCAGCCAGGAGCTGTGCTTTGAGTGACTGCTTGAGAGCACTCGGAGCCCACACTGCCCAGAGCTGGGAGAGGGGTATGGGATATGTGACACTGCCGTGAACGCTTCTGTCCTAGGGATGGATTCAATGAATTGTTTGATCAGCTGCATAAGTACAACATCCCCATGTTCATCTTCTCTGCTGGTGTTGGTGATGTCCTCGAGGAGATTATCCGTCAGGCCAACGTCTTCTACCCCAACGTCAACGTGGTGTCCAACTACATGGACTTCGATGACAGTGTGAGTGTGCAGAGCCCGCAGGGGGAGGGTGGTTGTGTTGGTGCTGAGGGCTGCAGTACCATTACAGTACATCGGTACTGGGGTTTGGGGAGTGCACAGTGTTGGCCCTGGGAGGATCCTGCATGGAGGCTGCAGCAGCAGCTGAGCATCTGCTGTTCTCACCCTACTGTCTGGGCTTGTCCTGCAAAAGGGGGCCTTTGGGGACTGTCCGCATGCATTCTGGGGCTCCCAGGGGGTGCTGCAGCGATGAGAGCTGTCATCCTGTTGCCTCCCACCTTTCCTCCCTTCTGAAGGGGTGCTGAGGCTGCAGCGCAGTGTAGGGATTGCTTTAGGATCAGTTCACCTCTCCCATTTGCACAGGGAGTCCTCAAGCGCTTCAAAAGCCCTCTCATCCACACCTACAACAAGAACAACAGCGTGCTGCAGGGCACCGCGTACTTCCAGCAGCTGAGCACACGGACGAGCATCATCCTTCTGGGGGACTCCATGGGCGACCTGACCATGGCAGATGGCGTTCCCAGCGTGGAGAACATCCTCAAGATTGGCTTCCTCAACGACAAGGTGTGTGGGGAGCAGCCGTCCTGCTGCCTTCCGGCCCTTCCTGGGGCTGAGTGGCCACTGTGGGGCTCTGGGTTTGCATGAGGGCCCTTGGAGCTGCTGGTGCACTTTGGGCACGGTCAGCTGCTTTTGTCCCCTCTTTTCTATAGCACCAAGAGATGCGGGGTTGTGGGTATGGCACCTTCACTCTCAGCTGTTCACAGTTCTCTGCACTCCTCTCCTCGCTGCAGGTGGAGGAGCAGCGGGGGAGGTACCTGGATGCCTACGACATTGTGCTGGAGAGCGATGAGACGTTGGATGTGGTCAATGGGATTCTGCGGTACATCCTCACGGAGACATGAGCCAAAGCAGCGTCCCAACCCCGGCCCGTCAGCCACGGCTGGGGGATGAGCACCCTCAGCAAGGCTGGATGGGTGTCCTGGTACCTGCCTGAATCCATCCCTGTGCCGGGGTGGTCCCCCTGCCCTGGCTGTTGTGTTGTGTCCCAAACCTCACAGCTCTTCTGGTCACTTTGGAGCTGATCTGGAGGAAGCAAGGAGCCCGCCCTGCACCTTCCATCCCATTCAGCCTCCAGCAGCACCGGAGCCACAGCAAACATTCAAGTTCTGGGGAGAGGCATTCTGTGCTTCTCTCCAGCAGCCGAGCACAGAAACGGGGGCTGTTTGCTGTGGCTTGAGGGCAGACCCGGTTTGAGTTGAAGCTGTTTGGTTTTACTGCATTCCTGTCTGAGGAGACGAGCACTGCTGCTTGTATCCTGTTTTCTGTGGCCCCAAGGTGTGCAGGCTGAGCCCCGCTGTGGGAGCGAGCAGTGCCGGGTGGTCCCACGGCCCCGGGAGGTGGGTGCTGGGGATGGTGCGGCCCGGGGCGGCTCTGCTGGGTCTCCATGGGCTCTGGCCTCAGCCCTCACCCTGCAGCTCACTCACCGCCCTCCACACCGTGGGCTGCTAAATGTCACTTCTGGACAGTGCAGATCTCCTCTGCTTCATTGAAATAAAATCATTGACTAAAGCCGCAGTGTGTGCGCATTGCACCCAGAGCGCAGGGCCGGGCAAGGTGTCCTCCCATCCCTGTCCTCATTGTGCCCCATCCATCCCCCACCCCTCTGCTGGGCTCCCAGGAGCTGAGCTCTGTTCCTTTTCCTCCTGCCCAACGCAGCGGATGCCGTTGTCTGAAATGGACCTCTGCTCCACAGACCCAGGTGAGTCCTCGTGCCGCCGGGACAAACAGGAATGAATGTCCCATTGCAAAGTAACTAACACAAAGGGAAACGTCTTGGAAACCACTTGAAATTATTTATTTGGTGCCACTTAGAAGTGGTTGTTGGAGGGGTCTGCCCTGGCCCTTTGCACAGTTCTGCTCGTGCTTTTTTTGTCTTTGCAAGGTCACACTGTGCAAAAGCTTTCAGAGCTGCTGGGGAGGTGGCGGGGATGTGCTGGGCACAAACCTGAGAGCACCAAGTGAATTTAATGGGCTGCATTTCAGCATCGGAACCAACCAGGGCTGATTTCTCGCACCCTCTGGCAGCTGTTGCTGTGAGGAGGATGAGGAGGGCCGGTCTGCTGCTCCCGAGGCGGTCAGCCGGCTCTGCTCCCGGCTGTGCAGCAGAGGAGGGGGCAGCAGTGCCGTCCGGGGGCCCGGAGCCACCTCCAACCTCTGCTCCTGGGAACTGCAGCGGGCAGCGGCTGGGATGGCTGCTCTGTTTCTCCTTTAAAGAACTCTACGTGCGCGTATTTAAAACTAACCCAGAACAAACAAAAAATCCCTAAACTACAGTAATACTGCAAAGGAGGTGGGAGGAGCTCCCCTGTCCCTGCGTGGGACCCGGCAGGCCGTGCAGTCGCTGGCTGAGGATGAAGGAGCAGAGAGGTCGGAGTCGGGCTTGGGGCTGAGCTCGGGACACGGAGAGGTGGGAGGGCAGGAAGGGC
This sequence comes from Bambusicola thoracicus, assembly GCA_002909625.1. Taxonomy (NCBI): domain Eukaryota; kingdom Metazoa; phylum Chordata; class Aves; order Galliformes; family Phasianidae; genus Bambusicola; species Bambusicola thoracicus. The sequence goes on from PPHD01007509.1 coordinate 16,327, forward strand.
CCGGGGGGGGGGGGGGGGGGGGGGGCC
>PPHD01007510.1:0-22984 GCA_002909625.1 Bambusicola thoracicus
GCTTGAAATGAAGAATGGTCCACAGAAAAATTAAATCAGTTAAGAATAGAATTACTTAATTATTTGAGAACATAGATATAAAGGCATGAGTGGAATTAGCAAAATTATTCTGTGCTATACATTGCATAGGCAAGGAACTTGATCTAAGGCCTTGTGTGTCAAATACGGTATAGGCAGTCGTTATCAAGTATTATTACCCTTTGAAACCTGTGTTTGTATTGGAAAGAAACCTAACGATATGCCTGTATCTTTGGAAATAGATCTTTTTGATAATCGTAAATTATTTGTGATAATATTATTTCTAGATCTAATATGTGATATTATGTTGAGAACAAAGGTGTGAACTGCTGCTAAAGGCAAAGACGAACTTCAGGTTATCTCAGTATTTTTTCACTATTCACTACCTGGCTACAAAACCAAGCTTTCTAATGATAATTTTTTCAGATGAGGCACACCTCATAGGGTCTTTCTGACACCTTAGAAGCTTTTGAATCTGTGACTAACCTGAGACTTTATTTTGAAACAATTGACCATAAATTCTAAGTATCCCTTAGCCTTGCTGATCAGACTCAAGTTGAGAAACATGATGATATAAACTGCCATTCAAGTAAATTTCCTCAGTGGGATAAACTGATCAGATTGTATTGAAATTTTTAACTTTTCTATTGAATTTTGTAGAATTTAAAAGATTACTGTGACACTGTTGAATTTGTTGAACTTATTAAAAGTTCAAATGCTTTCCAGTCTTGTGGTAGAAAGCTGTGATCTGGAGCCATAACAAATATAAGATGAAAGAAGCAAAATTTCATTTCTTTCCTTAGAGTCAAGCAGAATATTACAATAACATGAGATAAGACTTTGACACAAAAATGCCTCACCAAAAAAAAAAAAAAAAAAAAAAAAAAAAAAAAAAAAAAAAGAAAAAAGAAAAGGAAATAAATACTATGGATATTATTGAAAACCCTTAAAAAGCATTAAAAGGGGTTTTTCCAGGGAAAAATATTTTTTCTATTAAAAACAGGAAAATACCTGTTAACTACCAAAGCATGGTAGTTGTTCTTTAAAATGTCTTTCCGCGTCTGGAAGTACAATGATAGAAGATTAAACTGCAAAGTAGAAATCAGCCATTATATGAATGCTTGGAAAGTGATCGCTATGTTTTAAGTGAATAAATAAGAAAATTAACATGTAGTTGTTATACATTGATGGCATGCATAACATAAAATCAACCTGCAACACTGAAACTTAATTTAACTTGATTTTGGGTTGTCAGATACTGTTGTTGTTTTTTTTTTTCCTCCACAATTTACAGTCTAGTAAGAGAGGAATAGAAAAATTCAGTGAATTTTCAGCATTGGATGAAAACTGTAGCTTTATAAACTACTAGTTGACACTACTGTAGCCTGTACTTTGGGCTGGTATGTTACCTAATGAGAGGCGAACAGCTAAACCTTCCCAAAGGTATATGGCGTTCCTGTCCTTTATGGACAATCAACATCATAAACAATAACACTGGCTGGTCTATACACATCCTGTCAAATTCTCAGACAGAGATTTCATTCAGCTGTAAAATATGGTCTACCAGAAACATCTTTTAAAAAAAAACCTGCCTTGAAGTAGGTCATTTACAGAAAAAAAATCTGACAGCTGCCAGATAGTTCACAGGACCTACAGACATCAGAAGGGTGGATCAGTAGTATAATAGTGGTAAAAATCAATTTTAAAGTTAGTGGTACATTTCTCTCTTAACTGTTTCTAACTTGCTGTTTAGTCTTTCTACTGTGAAAAAGCTGTATATTTTTATTTGTGAAAAATCTATCTCAATTTTGTGATATGAAACAAATACAAAAAAACTCAGAACTCTACACAAGTGGATACAAAAATACTCTAAATTTGTAGGTAGTAATAATAATAATAGCATATTCTCTTTGGAAGCCTCCAGCTACAGCATTGATAAACCATTATGATGACCTTGTAATTAATATGTTAAGTCTGCACAACTTAATTAGGGCTCTAAGTAGTAAGATTTAGCTGTAGATGTCCTTGTTCACTGCATGGGAGTTGCACTAGCTAACCTTTAAAGGTCCCTTCCAACTCAAACAATTATATGATTCTATGATCTTTATAGACAGAAAATACCTTTTTATTTATCCAATTCGCTTATATACCCCATTAAATGATTGTACTTCTCCACGCACTTAAAATAATAATAATAATAATAAATCATTTTATGCAAATTCATTATTCATTTTCTTTGCATTATGAGACATTTATTTAAAAAGAACTTGCAATGAAAACAAGATCTATGTAAGCTGGTGTATTCTAAATTAGTTTCTGAGAATCCCATTATAACATAACTATTCATGGAAAAGACCTCTGATAAATGTCCACTTTGATCTGCAAGGCTATTGTGATACTCTAAATAGAAATGTAAATCCTCTGGAAGAAGCCTGGTCAACCAGATACACCAGAAGAAAATTAAGATACAAGGGATGTGATTTAATCAGACTGTATCTGTACTAATTTAACTCATATGGGAAGAGTAGGGCCATAACTTGGACAGTGTAAATCATGATTATTTCCTTAATCATTTCCACCTGGTAGAAGGTAACAACTGTCTACCCCCTACATCTGGTTCTGTGCCGGTTTGCCAGAGAGAAATGTAGGGTGTAGTGAAAGTAGATGTTCTCTTCTTAGATGTGTGAGATGCCAAAGGCTGTGACTGGCCCTGTGCAAGGCATGTGTTGTATCAGTGCCAGAAAGCAAACTGGAGAGAATAAAATGTAACCATATATAGTAGATAAAATGTGAAGTTCCTAAGCTACCATGCTAAACTCAATACATGGAAAAGGGATTATCTGCTTGCCACTGCAACTCAGCTATCTAGCCTCTTGAAAGTGTGCCTACCTCTAGGGCTAATTTCCAGTATGATTTATCAGGGACCCTAAACTTAACGTGTGAAGAGCTCCAGTAGATATCTGAAGTCTGCCGACTGTAGCAGAACAAATCCAAATCTATTCCAAAACTTCTAAAATAGTGTAGTTCAAACAATAAATTACCTTGCCCAAGTCAGCATAATTTTAAAAGATTTATGATCTCATATAAGATAAGTTGCATAGAGCCTGATACTGTATTAATTCTAGGGTGGAAACATTGGAAGTTTCTATTCTAAGTGGTAGACAGCTCAATTCAGGACTCACAATTCAGTTATACATAATACCGTTTATATATGCAAACTAAATGAGTCAGTTTTCACATAAATGATTCTTCTCTCTCTACTTTAGGGTACTTCCAGACATGCCTTCATGAATAAATCTGTTTTAGGTACTCATTCTCTCCTCTAGTATCTTAGAAATCTCCTGTTTGTACACATCTCTGAGTATCACTGTACCATAACATGCCCACAAACAGGCTTAACTCAGCATATCTGAACGGAAAATGAACTGTAACAGGGGCCAAAAGTGGGCGAGATCTGTGGGTGCCTGTTCTGATGTGGAAAAATCACGTATCATTGCAATGTCAAGCTCCACTGTTTACACACTTCAAAGTCCCTACTAACGTATTGTCCACACAGGTCCCACTGAATGTATCCCACCAATTTTGTTGATGGGAAGTGTGCTGTATGCCTGAGTCTTGCATCTTTACCTTTTTCACGTGTGACATGGGAGAATTAATTGTCCGACTTATGTTCTTCCTTACCCAGATCACAGTAGGGTTTTGTTTATACCTTCTTTTCTTCTGTAGAAAAGGAAATATGTGCATACAGGAAGCAAGCTGCTATAAATACATTATTACCTTTCTATGAACTACAAAGTATGGGGGGAAATCCCACTTTCCATAAATCTGTCATTTTTCTGGAATGAACTTTGCGACCCATGGAAGCCATTAGCAACATTCCCATGACATTGTGATATGCACAGTAATAGAAAATGAACATGCTTCTTTAAAATTGTTTCATTCCTTATGACAATCATCTCATTTCAAATGACAAATGTATGCATTAGGAAACTAGGTAACTGTTCAATATACAATATTGAAAAAGTTTAAAATGAAGACTCTAGGAAAATTCAAGATGCCTTTGACTTCCAGTGTCCAATGAATGCTCATCATCTTTCAGCAGTGTCTAGGTATGCACAATTTATTTGATATGAGTACAATAAAAGCTTGTTCTATAAAGCTTTATCCTATGCTATTTGAAGTCAATAGGAGTTTTGTCATTGGCTTCGAAGGAAATGGTGTCAAAATCGTAATTAACAGTGTCAGCTTCACCTATCAATCAAAGCTGGAATATTCATAATGAAATATAATTACCAAAACAGGTCAAAATGCAAAGTAAGTATTAAAAGAGAGTATGTACCGATAGTGTGTAGGACCTACACCTTTGAAATGCTGAATATGATGTTGAATACTTTTGGGGCTATGTAATTATTATTACATATTGGCAGAAGATGTCTGTAAGCCCATATCCTCGGATAGCCCTGAAATCAGATACCTGGCTCCCAGGTGCTGCGTGGAGAAACCTTGAGGCTCTGTCCTTGTCTGGCTTTGTGTTGGTGCCACCATGAGGAATCATCTTTGGGATCCATGCATGATTCTATACTCAAAATGCTCAGGTAACAAGTAGAAGGGATTTCTCACCTGCCAGATTATTCAGCTGTGCATATTCACACATGGAGAGACTATCTGTACAGATCCTTCTTGCGGTTATGAGAATTCTTTCATATATTTTGAGTGAACAAAAAGCAAAGGTAAACAGCATAAAGAATTTGCAGCAGGGTAGAGCATACTGCATAGGAATGTATGTAAGTATAAGCATGAGTAGGTCAAAATGATAATATACTCTTTTGGGTTGTGTTTTGGTTGTCTCCCTATAGATAAAGTGCATGCACGCCCACTGCCTAACTGCAGTAATGTCAGCTTCTCTATCTCATACTGCCTGACTTACTTTAATTTTGCATTCAATCAAAGTTTAAATTGTTGTTTTGACTTGCAGTATACTCATATCTTATCTCTAAGACATTCAGTATCTCAAAGGAAGAAAAAAAATGTGTGGTATATAATGATCTCCCTATAAAAATCTAAGCATATTTCCTCAAAACTTATGCATAATTAAATAAGCAAATGAATCCCAACATGGGTTTTAGGATTATTCAGTAACATCAAATTGGTAAGAGCATTACACAAAAGCAGGAGGAGATAATCCTAAGAAATGTACAGAAAAACCCTTTGGACTTTGCAGTACAAGATCTTTCATAGGAATGTGCTTGAATCTTTATCTGCTCTAAAAGAATGGAGGGTACAAGCATACATCAGTGTATGCAGTGTAATGATAGGTACGTACAACATTTCCTCAGAATAGGTGTCTTCAGCATACATATGCTCCAGTAAGTGAAAACCTGATATTTAAGACTGAAAATAAGAAAACATTTGGGAATAATATTTTATAGTTAACAAGAAAAGTCTGGCCTCGCATTTCATTTAAAAGAGATTAACCTCTGTAGGCCAGTAGCTGTCAGCATCATTTGCTTTGTCTCTACACATGGTGAAAGGAACCCTTAAAAAATTCACAGGGAAAAACCTGAAAAAAAATATTTAATATAAACAATTATGCTTCTGAACAGCAGCCAAGAGAAACTGAATGTCTAGTTCAGAATCAATCACTCTTTATTACCAAAACTCTTTGAAAAACAAACAAAACTGGTAGGGTATTTAAAATAATCTAATTGAATTAGGATACTGTGTCTTACTGAAAAACAGAGTAAAGAAAATTACCCCAGAGTCATATAGATGTCTTTGAATACTCCAAGTATCTGTAGGATTCTTGTGTCTGAGAAATGAAGAGAACAAATGGTCCAGTCAGGCCCTCAGAATGGAGACGTTTTCCTACTGGTTATCACTACATCGATATGTGCATAAACTGTAAATCCCAACAGTTAGGCTCCCAGCTTCTAAAATCTTAGCATAGGTGCATGTAGAAGTGCTATGAATTCCTGGCGATTTTGAATTTACTTCGTCTTCTCCAACAATATTTTTTTCCCAAAATTTGCTGATTAATTTTTACAAAAATGAGTTTCAATTGCTCAATTTAAGCTTCAAAAGTTTTATTAGAAAAGAAACAGGCTTTGGCTTCTTTGGACCAGAATTTTAAAATGACATGGGAAATGTAGAAGAAATATTAATTTTAAATTCCTCATTGGTTTATGAGGAGCCCATTAAACTGAGATACTGCCCATTCAAGACCTAAGACAACAGCAATGGCATTTGCCAGAACAGTTAAGCAGTACTATTTTAATAATATATAAGACTAGAATTCTGATTATGATTTACTATATCTCATAATAACGTGCTTGGAAAAGCAAATTCAACCTTCTGAGTGTTCAGCCTTTGAAGGAGAAGATGAGCATTTATGAGGTAATTTTGAAAAGTAATAGCAGTTCTGATAATCAAAATTTAAATACACTGAAGATTTCTTAATAATGTTAACACATCACCTAGGAAAGCCACACAACCCTTTACAAAAATAAATCAGATGTAGTAAATAGAATTAGCAACACATACACAAAAATTATTCACTATATTGCTTTTTAAAATAAGATTTGATGTACAGTACTAATCTGTGAAAAGCAGTAGTTCTGTTAGTAGAAGTAAAATGAAATATTTGAAATTCAATCTAATTCTGAGGAACAGTTAGTTATTTTCTCATCATTTTTTAAAATGTTACTAGACCCCCCAATTAGTGTCAATTTCTTGGGTTTTCTTTACGTCCATTGCCAGCTTCTCAATATTCAGCACTTGACAAAAGCACTGGAGATGAGTGGAGTACCTTTGTCCAATATTTCTTCTGAGTCAGTGACGTGGAGATCCTCCAGAGATTAATAATGCCAAAAATTTGAGGATTATGGTTCTAAGTTTCAATTCTTAAGTCATACATCTGTCACACTTTGAGCACCAATTCCTTTTATAGGTCACAATGTAAGTAAAATGGAAGTCAGAAGCAGAGCAGCAAACTGAACACAAGACTCTTAAAGACTTAGATAAGTATAGTCATCATATGTCCCATCTTCCCCTCATATGAATGAGCTACGTACATTTTTAAACATAGACCACTCTATAAATTTCTCTCTATAAATAGAATCATTGCAGGTAAAATAATATATTCCAGTTCCTTGGCTTAGAAAATGCAACTTTTTTTTTAATGATGATAACTGAACCCATGTTGCCTAAGGCAATAGTGAAATGAGTTAACAACTATCCTACCAAGCAACCGTCTTCAGTAGAGCCAATTATTTAATAGAAGTTTTGTGTAAATCAATCCAGTTCATATATAGGAAAAAAAATAATGGCTAATTTCTACTTTTAAAGGAAAAAAATGACATTTCAATTCAGAATTCTCATGTTTCTGAGAGTTCTTGACTTATAATAGGTTGCACTTGCATAAATCAATTGCAATGTTCTCCATTGGGAATATGTAATCTATGTCAAGTCTCAGATTTTATTGCACACCACTAGCATAGTTATGTCTTCTCTACAACTGCAATTATTTAAATAACTTAAGTAAAACAATATTAGGATTATGTATGGAGGTATAAAATAACAACTATTCAAGACGGTGTATTTAATTTACCTCAAAGCCTCATTGAAGACTGAAGGCAATATTATTTCATGAGAAAATGTCTTAGAAGTTTACCTAGTGTTTGCCAATACTTCATTTTTCTTCCGTTTTGTAGAATTTTGTGTGCATTCAGCCCAAAATTCTACTCTCCCTGTGTAATTGACTTGGTGAGTTATGAGATGAGACCGATCTGGAGTGACTAAGATAATGGGAGTTAGCTTTTGCTGGGTCTCAACTTTGTAGTATTTGAAGTAGTAAACATTTTTTGATCATCTTTTTCAACAAATTGCCTCCTGCCTTCCAGAAATTTGAGGATGCCAAATTAGAGGCATCACACTGTAACACTGGTTTCAGAGGAGAAAATATTTGTAAGGCACCTTATTTCTGGCATAGTATGCCTTACATCAAAGCAATGAAGAAGCATTTCTCTCACTTTCCCTGGTGATAGTATCATGTCAGATTTTCTTTGTGAGAAGTGTGACTCCTGTAAGGGGAGAATATAAGTTAACTTAACAAGTGACTATTTTGTTGTTGTTTGAGGCCAATGACATATTAGCATTTGAGGTCTGCTTTTTTCTGATGACTTTTGCCTTTCTGATTGTTAATCTCACATAAAAACTCTTCTTTCATTATGCTTTTACAGTGACTGTCTTCCTCCTTTCCATCTTGAGAAAATGTAGATTTACATCAGTTAAAATAAGAAAATATTTGACTGGTCTCAACAGTCTCAACTGTTTTTCTCAAGTTCTGAATTTCTCTTACCTCTTTCTCATGTGCTCAGGCTCTGTTTCTTGTTTGCTCACATTATTTCTTAGCATTCTCTATTTCCTACAAGCAATAGTAATTGAGTAATTGCAAGATCCTCAAGTAGGCATTAGAATGATAGCAGAAATCCTTTTGCACATTACCAGAGTGTCAGCTGGACTCACTGTCAGGTTTTACAAACTACACTTTATTTACTAAATCGCACAGATGATAGAAAACCTTTTCACTTTTTTTTTTGTTTTTTTTTCCTCCCCATATATACGTCAATGTGCATTCAGTGCAGAGTTTTACCAACAGTGAGATTTTTATGGCAATGGTCAATTTTTCTCTTGTACTTTCAGTACTGGGCTCTCAAACTACGTTGTACAAAGCAAGGATTGGGTTTTGACACTCTTATGACTGCCCATAGCACAGGTGAAGGAGCGCAGGGAAGCCAGGAGCATGACCTGTGCCCAGCCTCCCTAAAGGCTGGGCGATGAGGTGGAGCACTTCCTTCCTCAACAAAACAAAACAAAACAAAACAAAGCCAGTCCAGCTGTTCACAGAAGCCCTCCTGGCAGGCACCACTTCCCACCAGCATTCTGGTGTCAGGATGAAACGTTAGGGACACTAAACGCTCAACTGGTTACATACATCATGGCATAAAATGCAAAGCAAAGTAATGCACGGGTGAATTAATCATAATGTGAGACCTTCATCACAAAGTCAATAATGTTGACCTTATTAGTAAATGCTTTTGAAAATATTCCTTAAGTATCCATACAGATCTCTGTAAATTATTATGCTCTAAGGTGGTAATGATATGCTCTGTGGAGGTCCTTCTTGTAGTTAATTTTCTCTTGTGATCTAGGAAAAAATGATAGAAACTTCCTTCATCTGAACAAATGAATCTACAGTACTTATACTGAAACAGTCACAGAATCACACAGAATCACAGAATTGCAAAGATTGTAAGGGATCTCTAGAGATCATCGAGTCCAATCTCTCTGCTATAGCAGATTCCCTATGGTAGGTCTCACAGGTAGATGTCCAGATGGTTCTTGAATATCTCCAAAGAAGGAGACTCCACAGCCTCTCTCGGCAGCCTGTTCCAGTCTCTGTCACTCAGGCAGTAAAAGAAGCTCTTCTACATATTTGTGCGGAGCTTCATATGTTCCAAGTTTTGGCCTTTGCTCCTTGTCCTATCACTACACACCACTAAAAAGAGTCTGGCCTCATCCAATTCCTTCTGCACTTGAGATATTTATAAACAGTTAAGAGATTCCCCACTCTGCCTTCTTTTCTCCAGGCTGAACAGACCCAGGCCTATCAGCCTTTGCTCATACAAGAGACGCTCCAGGCCCTTAATCATCTTTGTCTGCCCTTTGCTGGACTCTTTCTAGGAGAAACCTGTCTTTTTTGAACTGAGGAGCCCAGAACTGGTCACAGTATTTCAGATGTGACTTCACCACGGCAGAGAAGAGAGTGAAGACCAATTTGCTTCATCTGCTGGCTACACTTTTTAATGCACCCCAGGGTACCATTAGCCCTGTTGGCCACAAGGGCGCACTGCTGGCTCATGGCCAGCCTGTTTCCCATGAGGACGCTCAGGTCCCTCTCTGAAGATCTTCTCTGCGGCAGGTCAGCCCCCAACCTGTACCGATGCATGTGGTTATTTCTCACCAGGTGCAGGACTCTACACTTGCTTTCTTTGAATCTCATGAGGTTCCTCTCCTCCCAGGTCCCACTGAATGGCAGCACAGCCTTCTGGTGTGTCAGCCACTCCTCCCAGCTTTTTATCGTCAGCAAACTTGCTGAGGTTGAACACTATCCCTTAATCCAGATCATGATGAAGATGTTAAATAAGACCAGACCCAGCACCAACCCTGGGGGAGCACCACTAGCTACAGTTCTCCAACTAGTTTCAATGCCACTGATCACAGTCTCTAAGCTCTGCCATTTAGCCAGTTCTCAACCCTCCTCAGTCATCTATCTCACACCTTCTAATCTTCAAAAGTGATCCAGACTTCATCCAAAGTGGAGAGAAACAGACCATCTAGGTCCTGATATGTATCCTCCTAATGGGACTCTATAAATTAGGCCATATGAATCACACTGTAGAAATGTCCTTAAGTATAAAAAGTTCCCAGGGTGACTGCACTGCGGACATCTAGTGTTAGAAGAGGTATAGCCTGGAAAGATCTGACTACCTCCCCTGCTGCATTCATTCACACTCCAGGGCAAGAGACATTGTTTTGTATTTTTCAGTTGAAATAATCACTTCCCTCTCTACTTTCAGTTCCTTCAATTTAATATTTTGTGTTCAAACAGCAATGTCATATTTTTAACAGAAGTATTTTACATGTGAAATCAGCGCTTTCGTGACATGTCAACACATGATTTGTGTCCCACTCTCAGCTCCACCAAACAAATGCTTAAACACAGTTCCATATTTGTGAATTCACAATAGCCCTGGAAAATGGCAAGGCATGGCTTGTCAGAGTGTCTGGTTTGGCCCTAATTGCTTTAACCTCCTCTCAGATAGAGAGTCCAGTGTTCACTGAAAAATGCCACTTCCAGCATGTGGTTAGTACAATGTTTTAGAAAATCTACATTAAAAAATGTATTTCTGATCAACAACAGAACATCAAAATACTTCCGGTTTCTCTTTCTGCCCTCCGTGTGACTCACTCCCGCACTTAGAATTTGGAAGCCATTTTACACGAATAGGATAAAAGAACTACAAAGTTCAGGATGATTTCACATATGGATGCTATGTATGTACATAAATCTGTTCCTAGTTCAACTATGTGATGTGAACAGCTCCATTGGTTGCAAAGTGAACTACAGCCTTAATTATTTATAGGTGTTCATTATTAGTTAAAAATACAAAGGTGCTATGTGGTATTCTGTGTGAAAGAATCCTTTCCATTTCTCCTATTTTATTCTAACAGTTATTAACTCTATGAAAAATGATGAAGTAAGAAGTTCAGACTAAAATGCATTAAAGAAATCTTTTTCATGGCAAGCTGAAGTCTGCATTGCAGTTTTGTCTCCAGTAATTGCAGATCACAGTTTTAAAAGAGATACATTTCACTTGATCAGGTAATCACATAAATTAGAACATTTGCAGTTCATCATGAGAGTAATTATGAAAATGTATGAACCGTGATGTATTTTTTCTCCCTTTTCAAACCTTAATTTAAGACCCTGCCACTGACTTTATTTGTAGAAGGAAAAAAACAATTACGTTGTATTATGAGCTGTTGCTATTTATTACTGGCATTATAGTGGCACCAGGCTGCATCACATTAGATGACATTTCCATTACATGCTAACACATTATAACTTTAATCAGCTAGATTATGGTCCATAGAGGAAAGACAGATGAGGGAATTATTCAGAGTTCCCTGTTTCCAATGGAAAAAAAAAAAAAAAAAAAAAAATAAGAAGAAGAAAAATAAAAATAAACCAACCCCACAAATCTGATAATATGTACTGATAATATAAACTGTATAACAAAGTATGGAAAGAGTTCCCGTCCTAGTCAGAAAGTATAAAGGCATTATTTGGCACTATTTTAATGTTAAATCCATGTTACTCCTTTTGAATAAACAAGGATGTACTTCTAAGATGAAACATATTCTCCAGGGCTTTCTTAACTGGAAACCACAATGACTTATGCACAGCCACACAAACAGTTTATAACATACAAGATACAGGACGTGTTTTCAATCATGGTGAAGTGTATCAGCTCTAAGACTTCTCCTTCTTGTATTGTAATACAGTATTTTTAGGTATCAATGCTCCTGTTAATATCTGTAATAATAAAGCACATGATTGCATGTAAAATGGTATCTAACATAATCCCTTCCATTTTATTTGCTACCACCAAATAGAAATCGCATTTTTCAGAATCCAATAAACCAAAAATATATAGCTGAGCATTTCTGGAGGGCGCCTGGAGCTGAGTCATACAGCTTGACAGGGACATGAAAGGTGTCAGCTAAGGCAGACGGCAACAGATGAAAAGATAGCGTTTGCTGCTAGTTTGATAATAAGAGGGTGAGTGCTCCAAAGTTCACTCACAATTCTCCAGTACTTGCAATAACTAAGAAGTCTTTTCACAGCAACACAATAACTCATTTTATAGAAAAGTTACAATTTGGTAACCTCTCTCAATCTCACTGCCTCTATTTCATTGCATGGGACCATAATGTGGGCCCTTTGAAATTCTGAGAATTTGAGAAATAAGAGACAAAGAAAAAAGAAAGACTGGAAGAAGGTGTAGGAGGGAAAAAGAGGGAAAAGTTTTCTGCTCACAGGTATAAATTACTACATTATTGATCAAAACTTGATTCAGCAGAGTTCAATGATTTGGTCATAACTGGCCTTTATTCTTTCCCTCAATTCATATACAGTCAATATCCTACTATATTGCTACTTAGAAAAGATGTCTAGAGTAATAATGAGCTTGAACCAGGCATCTCAGTTAACATATCTGCCCGTAAAGAAGCGATTCATTTTCCTTGAGTTAACAAAGAAACACGGGACCTACAGAATACCTGAATGGCACAGGTATTTCTGCAACGGTATGCACACTAGTATGTATCTGACATTAATGAAACCTGTAGTGATGTATAGCTTACAGCATGAGAGGAAAATTATTATTATTATTTTTTTTTTGTATATATTGCTGGAGTGAATGTTTCCACTCCTTATTGATTCAGAAGGAAATAATATCTTCTTGGTACTTCAAACCTGTGTTAACATGCGGTGTGGCTTCATTTGCTGTACAATGTTGAAACTGGCAGTAGGTGACCGTAGCTTAGCCATAGCTGTGCATACTGCATGCACTGACATTACGCAGCCACCTACCAGCAGCACACAACACATCTGAGATTGTGGAGCCTTCTGGAGTCTTGACTTCCCCTCTGGGGAAATGCTCATCAGTGTGCTGATGAGCACACTGCTTTGAGGCTGCCTGGGACTGCCGGCCCCAGGCTGGGGTGAGGGAACAATTGCCATCTTTCTCAGGTGAAAACACAGAAACCAGTGAGTGTTTCTGCCTGTGACTCTTTGACTTTTCAGAGTAGGGTCTTAATAAAAAAGTATTGCAGGGATTTTCATATGCCTCTGTGTTCAGCCCCTCCCCCCCCCCCTTCCTCTTTAACCAAACTGATATAAAATGATCTCACAGTCACTCACTTAGAAATGCACTGAATGCAGCATATATTTTGAGAGTGTTTCTCATTTCTCTCTTAGTATGTGGAGTTCAGGGCAAATTTAACAGCACAGTCAGCTCTTACTGATCCTCTATGTATATATATACTTTTTTAATTACTCCTTTTAGAAGAGATAAAAAAAATGAAAAAATGTCTGTACCATACTCCTGGGTCTGAATGAGGTCCGTGGGGTTTCCTCCCCAGTCCCTTTCTTCTTCCTGTTCTGGCTGCAAGGTCACACAGAGCTATGGTGTGATGACACCTGACAGTTGCAGCCAACAAAGTGTTGGGGCAAATTAGGGTAACCCAACGCTGTGTGTTTAATAGGCACATTCCATATTCATACCTGTGGCTTCAATGCCATACAGGATCTATAGGATCACTGCTAGCAGAAGTGATAGCACACAGAGTGCTTCCAGGATGCACAGCAATTTGCCCAATAAGATACAGAAGAAGAGCCAAAGAAGAAGGTATCCATGATGAAATATGGGAGAAAAACAGCATCAGGAAGAGAGAACTTTCAATTTAAAACTATTTTTTTCTCTCTCTCTATATATATACATATAACAGTCATAAACCATATATAATATATATATACAAATAATAACCTATATTAATAAATAATACGTAATATGCAATGTATAGCACACTCATGTATTGTGTTATGTGTGTTGTCCCAATATAACGAAAATATATTTAGTTTTCTGATCCTTTTGAAAATGTTTATTTGAAGACACCTGAACAAGTAACCAATCACCAAGCAAACAATTTCATTTTGTGTAGAAAGCCACAAACCTTCTTGATATTCTCTATTCAATACATGTGCAGCATGACTGGTAGAGTAGAAAAATAGAAACGCTCAGAGAAATGCTTCTTCCTCCCTCCCTCCCATCCTCCCTCCCTTCTTCCCTTTCTCCCTTCCTCCCTTCCTTTCTTCTTTTTACTAGCCACAAAAGCAAGAGAAGCTGCAAGACAATGAAGGTAGCATTTTTTTCTTACCAAACAGCAGGTCAATATTCCCACTTCTGGCACTACCCCACTACTTCTTCTCCTCCCTCTCTATTTCTCATGAAGGGAAGGAAAAAAGCACCTACTTGGATGTGTTGCTGGAGTAGGGATTTGATGGAGATGAGGTTATTATAGGAGGACAGCAGCTCTCTGACCTTAATTTCAGCAAAGGCAAAATCCATGTTCTGATGGCCCATAAGCTTAACTTGTAGATGCTGAGATGGTTGACTGTATGACACTAATTGCCATTTAAATAACTTCTTGCCAGCTACTACATGGATGACAACTGTCTCAGCAATGTTGATTTCTCAGCTCCCTTCCCCAGCCCCATGTTTTCAGTGGTGATTCTGTGCACTGATGAATATGAAACTGGAACTTCTGCATGCTCTAGCAATAAGCCCATTAGAAATTCAGTTTACAGCCTGACCTCTGTTCTCTGAGGAGGATCTAAAGGACTTATTACCAGCTTGGTTTTGCTGCTTGCTAATGCTTGTGAGCATGTATGTACAAGAAATTATATTAAAATGATATATTAATCTAGTAATATATTAGTCTTCCATCCTCAGAAAGTTCTGCTAGAGAACCACTGGGGTATAAGGGAAAATGAATTATGAAAACTAGCGCTGAACAGAAAGAAGAGACTATTAAAAAACAGAGCATTTTAATTGACCATTACAGCCTTCTTCAGCACTTCAGTTTATTTCAAGGGAAAGGAAATAGAAAATACATTTTCTAGAAAGAGAGAGGGCTGATTCGTTGCTTAATTCCTGTATATGTTTCTTTACCTGCTTCCAGTGGTAAATCTGTGTTTATCCTTTGATTACTTAATGAATTTCTTAATTAAGGATAATAATTCAGTCTACAACAGAGTAGTAGCAGTAGCTATGAAGTACAAGAGCAAGAAGGGGACAAGCAGTTAAGCATCATACAGGGTATCTCACAGCTGTTTTAAGAGAAGAGATGTCAAAAAACATTGTTCTTATGTCTAACAGTATTGATAATGTAGATATTTGTTGGTGTCTTTGAAATTGTTGAGTTTGTTCTTAGAACTTAAAAGAGAACATTCATTATCTTTGCAGTATATAAATGTGAAATGCCAAACTACCAAAGTGCAGAGATTTCCTTCTCACACATTCCTATGCTTTTATTAGAATACAGCTGAAAGGTACTGCATAAAGCAGTGGCCACACATTTAAACACTTCCCATTAAAATCTCACCATCGTATATTTACGCTTTTGCTAGGACAGTCTTCCCTGCTAGCACAACATTTAGAGCTGCCTGGAAACTCTTGGATCTTGATCTCTGAAAAACATTCAGAAGCTCAAGAACAGATATGATGGAGTTCTTCTGATTCTCACTGACAGATGAAAGCAGGAAAAAGCCCATTTCTGTTTTTCTTAAAGATAATCACTATTATTTCTTCTATTAATGTCAGTGTCAGAAACACAGTGCTGTATTTTGTTGCTTTTTTGATGTGTTGGGAATAGCAATTTTATTTATTTATTTATTTATTGAGGGTTGGTTGCTTGGTTGAGTTTTTTTGTTATGTTTTTCTTTGTGATCCTCTCCCTCTCAGAGATTTGAAAATAAATGTTCCCTGGCAGTGTGGCAAGACAAAAGAGCTCCAGATAATACCAAACTAAAGCCCAGCATACTGTTTTACTTAGCTGGTGTAAAACAAATTCTATACGTCAAAGCACTTCATTTCTCAAGGTCGAACTGCAGATCTAGTTACATTTTCTTGTGTTGTTCAGCGACTATACAAGCAGCTGAATCCACTTGTTGTCTTTGAAAATCTCAGGTAAGGACTTTCCCAGGCAGCCTTCAACAGCTATCCAACAACACAAGGAAGTGAGTTTTAATAGCTCCAGAAGGCCTGAAATGTGACTTTTTACCAGGCTGCTTCCACCAGTGAAGAGAAGTCATACATGTTTCTCTTCAGCACTGCCGTCTATTAACTCCGTTTCTTTTTTCCTTTTTTCTTTTCTCTGCTTAAGGAAGTGTTCAAGGGCTAACTTGCTAAGCTAAAGTGTTTCTGTTACCTAGCTACAGGAAATGTATTCTCAACGGTAGCAATAAGAAACACATATCGGCTATGGGCGGAGCTCTTCTCCAGACGTTTCCAGCATCCCAATCCATCAGCAGCTGAAAGTTTGTTTTAAAAGAAGTGTAGTTAGAAACACACATTCTCCAATGCATTCATGAACCTTGCTGGCCATTAACAACTTAATCTACTGCCTTTCAAAAAACCCACCTGTTTTATATTTGATTTCATGCTGCGCCCTGCAGTGCATTTCTGCTTTCACTTCAATTAACGTAAGAAACGGATGAATGCGCTAACATTACCAGTCCATGGGGGATGTAATCCTCCACTCCACAACATGACTTACCTTATCTTTGTAGGAACTTGCTTCTCCAATCCATTACCAAGGACATGATGTTGCTGTTTCCTCTGGCTTGACTATGGTAAACATGAAAAGTGAACTTCAGCACTCTAAGTGTGAAAAGCATTTGTGAGACTGGGCTGCTTAGGGTGCTGGACACGTAGTGCTGCTGATTCTGATTTTGAAAGTGTCTATAGTCACTATCAGCATTGAACTTCTGTCCTCTGTTCAGTGGCTGAGTAATTCCAGGATATTGTTTGATGAGGGAAAACCTTGTTTCACAGTGAAGTTAAGTTTCCCAACAATTGAGAGTCCAAAGAAAAAGTGTGAAGACAAGATACTTTCATGCCTGTCTGAGATAGTATGGTCCAGACTCTGTCCTTCACTTGATCTATATACTTATTTTTATTACTATCCGTTTCTTTCTTTTACAGTACCATTAATTTTCCATGGACAGCACTGCTCATTTTATAGGTATGTGTATATTATGCCTACTTTAAAAAATGGCAAAAATAAAAATTTTAAATGTTTTATGATTGCCTGAAGGCCCCCCTGTTAATATCCACAGTGTGGTTTAGAGCGGGGCTGCCAAATAAACGCACACCATTAGCATCTATTGAGTTGTCTTGGCAACGGAAGAAGGAATCTCACCCCGCAGCAAGAACGTGTTGAATGTCCTTGTGCTTGCGGCTGATGGCAGTTAGTTACCTGCTACAACATACAAAATGGGTGATGGTTTTGGAGTCTAGGATTTGCAGGCTTCAATCTGTCTGAAATGCTCCACATAAACAAATCTGCTTTGCCATTTTTCTTTTTTTTATAGTGTGTGAATACACACTGCAAACAAAACATTCACAGCAACTAAATGCAAGGATATCAAGTATGCAGTTTTTTCAGTCAGAGTCTTCAACTGAGTATTTAATAAAATGCTGGATGAGGTAGTATGACAAAACTCATAGGAGAATATGTCCGTAAGTAGCACCAGCACTGTCCACCTTTCAGACCACAATTTTTTAGTGAGGGCAATTTTCATTGCTGTGTATCACTCTTAATTGCACTTCTTGCTCTATAAGGAATACTTCACTTCTGTGTGGGTCTATGGGCACAAAACATTATTGAATAAAGAAGCTGTTGAGTAAATTAAGAGAAGTTATAGAGATTCTTGGAACAAACAGTCTCCCTTCTTTTCCTGTTTTTTCTTCTTTTCCTTTTTTAATATACTTTTATTTCATCTTGCTCTTCATCCACTTAAAGGAATAATAGTTCAGGAAAAAAAAAGGACTAGTAGTATTGGCAGCATTCAAATAATAATAGCAAGGAGAAAAATACAGCTTTCGGTAACATAGGCAAGTGTCATAACATCTGTACCTCTCTTGGCATTGTCTAGAGCTATAGTCCAGAAGTCAAAATTCAGCTTCCTGTGAATGTTAACATCAACAAACAACACACTAGGAGTTCCTCAGGACTGAAAGGTCGAAGAAATCATCAAATATGACTCATGTCCCTCTTAAAAAAATAAAAGGATGTGTGTGGTGAGAATTTTTAGGTCTTCCAGATTTAATCTCTAGTGGGTTTTCAGGATGAAGCTGCACCTTATAAATGCAGGTAACTGCTCAGCACTGAGATTCCATGATTTTGACAAGATTTTAAGATTTTTGGAAATGTATGTCTGAGCAACTGATCTAAGAAAAGCCCTATTGGGGGCATGTCCTTTTGACTAATTCTGTAATCCCATGAAACTTCATTTATTTTAAGTACTAAAGAAGACTAGTATACCTTTCTGAACAGCATCCTGAAGATACCATGTCTTGGTGACCATACTAAACGAATGAGCTCTCTGAAAAATAAATAAATAAATAAATCTCGTGCATATTTCTACTTTTTACATAAATCACAGCCTTTGGAAGGAAAAGATGTTTGAAGGACTGATTCATCAACATCTTTGATGTCTGTGACAACTTCAGATGAAAAGCTCCTAAGGAGAACTTGATATTCGGTTCTTTACAACTTCTTTTTTCATCCACTTAAAGAGGTCTCAGTGCAAACACTTTCCAACATTCGATCAAAGCTCAGGATTGTCTCTTAAAATGTGTTAACTTTTGAAGAAAGGGCACTGTCACTCAGATACCATCTTGCAGTCAAAGAGATGAAAACATGCCGTGCCTCACCCATTGTAGTTACCTGTGCTATGAAGAAATTATTTCCTTAGCTTACCCTCTACAACTTGCTACCTCTAGAAAATATTACATTTATAAAATAAAAGACCTTTTTTTAATCTCTAATGGGGACTAAGGTTTTTAGTTGTAGTTAAAACATATTTAAAAAAAAAAAAAAAAAAGCCACAGCCATCAGACAGAGTAGCCTGTCCAATCTAGATCTTTCCTTCCAGTCTCATTCATTATGTTCCTTCCCCTGATTTGGTGTCAGAAGCCACTTTTTAATTTTGCCCTCATTTATCTGAAACCCCTTTTTTCTTTATTCACTTCAAGACATTAAATCACTTTTTCTTCTAAACTCTCTCTATAAAATCTTGCTTTTTTCCTTAACTTATAATCAGCCTGTTTGCTGCATGGCATTGTGTGATACTTATCTAGAAACAAGTTATATAATGAAGAGCATGAAAAAGACATCCGTGCTTTTTCAAAACTTTTCTAACCCTACAGTTGGCTTGGCAGTACATAAAAAAAAAATGACTCTTGTGTTTATGTTTCCAGAACAGTGTCAGGAAGAAAATCAGTTATCTTACATCTGAATTGTTTGAAAGGCTGTTGTGTTTTCAAGTCCTATACTAACCACTCATCTCACGACGGATTGTTATCAGAACAATTCTTATGGAAAAAGACTTGGTCTCTTGTGCACACTGTTTCAAATTTCACACAACAAACCAATAAATCACTGTCCTGGCAACTGCCTTGTAGGAAGCAAGGGAGCATAGTCAGTTCCATTCACTGTAGAAATGTTAATTCCCCAAGAGCTATGTTACCTCCTTCACTGACATCTTTGAGAGTTCATCTGTTGTGTTTTAGGCATGGCTGCCTGCCTCTGGCAGGACTCCTGGGCCTCCCCAGAGCCTATTAAATCTGCTACAAGGTTCTCATTGGTGTCAGGAGGCTTCAGTGGTGGCCTTGCTTTTAAGCCAGGTCATAGTTTCCTTAAAATATGTGGGATGTGTATTGCACTGTACTCTGATCATATGTCCCAAGCCCTGGTGTCATCTCAGAAGTCTGTACAAGGGGGTCTGGCAGTGGCAGATGTTTTATGTGTATCTCACCTTGGTGAAGCCTGTGGTTACTCTTTTCTCTCACATGGTCCTTTTAAGAGGGTTGCTGTGATGCAGATCAAGGGATACTTGTGGTCAAAAAACAGTGTTGGAAAGATTATATTTAGTAGAATCTAATGGGTAGGATCTATATTAAGTAGGAGCCCAAATGGGTATGAGGAGGAGTATAGAGGAAAGCAGCTCCTTAAGCCATGTCCTGATGCAGCATGTACTGAATAACTGGGATCTATACGTTCTTATATAGATGAGAGCCACAAAGCATTGGAGTGGCTTCTTATTTCATTCCTGAGTCATACTTACTTTGCAAAATTTTCAGTTTTCTGGTTTAGTGCAACTACAGACAGATCTTGAAATTATCAGTGCATTAATCCAGAGGTTGCCATCGATATCTAGACTGTGAATCATTCAGATGGGAATGTGCTATGAATTCCACTCACAGACTTGTGAAATAGTAGTAGAAACATGTGGTGCATAAAATGTGCCAGGAAGAATATTTCCAGTCACAGTGCTACTTGGCTCTCATTGGACTGTCGTGCCCGATCTGTGAAAGGCTACTTGCTTTAATGGGCAGCATTCAGGAGTTTATCAAGGTTGAAACCAGCTGGTGGTTATTACTCCTATCCTCAGTAAGCTGTAAAAGCTGATGTCTCTTATATGAGGGTGAATGAATTTCTTTAGGCAGTGCTGCACACCTTAATTATACTTGTCCTGGGGAGTTTGTTGGCTGCTGACAATAAACTGCAATAGCAAAATTGCAATGTGTTCACGCAGTCTAAGGTCTGAGAAGGTCAAAACACCTGAAGCCATTATCTAGCCCTGAAGCAATGCTGTATATCCTATACGTTATTCTAGAAATAGCGAAGAAATCCTGGAGCATCTTCTCCTCTTATTTAACCAACCAAAATGAAAACTAAGTAAAATCTTCTCTACTTTTCCATAGAAAATATTTTGCTTAGTCTAATTTTCATACAAATTTGTGAGCATGGATTTTGACTAGGAAGACAATATAATTACGGTCTCCCTGTTTCAGTCCTATTTCTCTTATACTTCATCCAAAATTTACAATTAAAAAGAGTGCTTGCTTCACTCATATGTCATATATACTGTCCACTAAACAAAGGAGAATCCTTAAGTTCAGAATTCTTATAACGTGTGCATATATTTGATATAATTCAGATTTTTATAATCTTCTGCCATACAATTAATCTATTTTATAAGATCAAAGGCCAAAAGGGGTTGTGATCATTGCCTGTTCACAGCCTGATCAAAAGTAACTACAGCATTAGTGAGCTACACTTGAGTGGTTTCCACTGTGCAATTCAAATGACCCCCATTAATGGATGTATTTGGTCTACAAGGACACAGTATTCTCAGGGTGTAAATGGTTCGGTTTTCATCTCATTTTCACTGATTTCTAAGTGGTCACTGTCAGTCAAGAACTGGACAGCTGGAGCATCAAAACAAGTGAAAATCATGTGATCACTGCTGCTCAAGCAATGCCGTGAGACAGGGTTTTACACAATGTGATTGTCAGTCACAAACACTACCAGGAAAAAAAAGGTTAATTTAAAACACACTAGGAAAATATAAAAGCTAGTTAAAAAATTGACCTCCAGTTTATATTGTTACATGTCTTTTTAGTGTCTATACTCCCTTTGAGTGAAAGAGCATCATAGAAATATGACTTTAGATAGTTCTGCTCCAGTTGTTCTGCATCTGTTTTGGTCCATTTCTTATCCTACAAAAGTAGGCGGTGGTAGATTGCATTACAGATTCTAAAATCATCTGAGAGTGAAGGAGACTGCCCAGCATTTTTAAGTCTATTGTACAATACAAAAACATGATATTTTTCTCATCTGTTAATTTATACTGTGAATTGGACCATCTGCACACACTACATTTTTTTCTGTCTCTGGGAGCAGAAGACATGATATCAGTTAGAGAAACAACGTCCACTTCTCCAGAATGACCTCTTTCACCCTTAACTCCCCTTGGTTACTCAGAATGTACTTGAAAAGCTAGAAGTGAGTTTGTCTGCCTGGTCTAAACCAGAAATCAGATCCTGAGTCCCTCTGGGCCATCTGTCCCTGGGGCAGTGGGGTCCAAGGGACCAATCAACTAATGCAGATAGAACAAAGTTGTAAAAGCAAATCAGCTGGTTTACTACAGCTCAGACCTGGGTGCCTAACTAAGCATGTCAGGGATGCAGGCAGTAACTACTTACCAGGGATGCTTGGGGAGCAGAGGAAGAGCTACCATTAGGAGAGCAGGAACAGGTGCATAATCAAGCTCTTTCCCTTAGGAAAACTTAGTATGTGCCCATACGAAATGGTAGGTCTAGGATGATGTACCAGTTGGGGATAAAGGCTGAGGCCACAGCAGACATGCTGTTGCTTATGATTGTCCTCAAAGCATAAAGAAGTGAAGTTTGTTTCTGATTTGTGTTTCTCATTTTATGGAAGTGTAATGGTCTTACATGGAATAAAGAAAAGGGTAGAGAGGGTATTACTTGGTAGCATGGATTTCAGGTGTGCAAAGGTATGTGTTCATAGTCTGTGGTCCTAAAGGCTATAACCTTTTTTGGCTGTAGAATTCAATGTGATCTTTAATATTAAATAACATATCCTTGGGAACAGTAATATTTACCTCCTTCAGACAGTGCTTGAGAAGGAAAATAAACAAAGATGTATTACTACAGTCAGGGAGCCAAGTGAGCACTCAAATACTGTG
>PPHD01007511.1:0-22983 GCA_002909625.1 Bambusicola thoracicus
AATCAAAGATCAATGGCAGCCTACTGAGATAATTTCTTGGAAAATATACATCATGGTCAGGTTTTTAGAGCCTCTCTCCATAATGTTTTTTAAAGGATGTTGGTAGTTCGGATTCAAAAGGCATCTTCCATTCTTGCCGCCTGGCTAGCTCTCCCTTAATGTATATGAATAATATATATCTTAAATATTTCATAAAAAGTGAGAAATACTTTAAATAGATTTTTTTTCACCTGAGGCTTCGTTTGAGGACTGCCATAGGAAAAAGAATCGTATGCCATGGACTTGTGTGCGTGTGTGAGGGCAATGAATTATGATTTGCGTTCTCAGAATGTTTTCTAGCACACTGCGGTGACATCAACTACAAAGAAATCCAAATATTCCCATCAAACCGTGGGAAAAGCAGATAGAGAATGAGGTAGAGGAGGCAAATTTTGAGAATTCCCAGAGCATGGCAGTGGTAATGCTGGAAAGTTAAACAACAAAAGAGATATTTGGAGAGATATTTGGAAGGAGAAGTGTAGTTCTCTTTTGACATATCTCCATTAAGCCTATTGAAGTCATTGTGACTGTGCAAAGTACAAATCCACACCATTTGGACTAGGAGCCTTCTGGAATTGGGGCAAGCCTTTTCACATCTGCACTCACTGTTAGTTTATTCCATTAATGGTGGAGTAATCTCAAGTGTTTGTGAATAACAGTTTGAATGGTGTGGGGTTTTTAGTTGTTATTTTCTCATTTTTTTTTCCTCTTAATTCACATTTCTGACTCAGGAAGGGGAAAACTGAAGAGTGCAGGCCATCATGATGTAACCAGCTGCCCTCAGTGGAGTGGCATGAAACCCTGCATAGTTCATGAGGTTCATTTGTACTTCCAGGGGTCTCCAGCTCAGTAGGGCCAGGAGATAGGAGCTGCCCCCAGCCTTCCTGCTGCACACCTGCCCTGCACAAGCCTGCTTGTGACACCTCAGTGTGTGCTGGTCCTGCCTTTGTGTTCCTCCTAGTAGAGGCTGCATACATAAGCTGTGCCTGACACGTACCTGGAGCACAAAGCTGATCAGCAGAAGCCATGGATGCATTTTTGCAGGACAGGGAGTTGCACTCAAGGTTGGGGAGTTCCCCCCTCTGTGTGAAGGTAAAAGAGTTGGTATCCATACTTGCAAGAAACTCAGGAAGAAGGAGGAGTGTGTAGGACATGAGATATAGTAATCCTGCAGACTACATCTGCCCTCAAGTTTGGTAAACCAGGAAGAAAAGGGAAGTAATATAGACACTGCAAGCTTATTCAGAAGTTGTCAGTCTGGACAGAGCCCGGCCTAAATTGAAAATAGCCTCCCTTTACGGAAGAGGCTTCCTTGCTTGTTCTTTTTGTATTTATATCTGACCCGGGCTGGCTTGATGGACAAAATGTTCTGTACTTATTTCCTCTTCTTCTTTTAGAAGAGTGCAGTCACTGAGTGCAAGAGAACTAAAGCTGCAGGAACTCATGGTGTGTACCGTACCAGGGTTAGCTGCTCTGTGCCACTGCGTGGACAAACACCGTGTTTCTGAGATGAGAGCTGGCACCTGACGGGCTCCTTTTGTCCCTGCCTTTGTGCTCCTGCCACAGCGAGGCTTTCCTGCTAGGCAAAGAGCTGTTCCTCTGCCTTGTTCTGGAGGCTTTTGCGCTTTCCTTACGCAGAGGCATCATCCTCCTCTGTGGTGGAAGTGAGGGATGGTGAGAGCAGCAAGACCTGTGAGAAATAGCCCTACAGGACTACGGAAGAATGTATGGAAATCTCCCCCTGACTTTTATCAATTAAAGGGAGAAGGGGAATAGTATAGGCGTTGCAATTAAAAAAGGTAATGGAGTCTGATTTACATTTCAGAATGTATTAGCTTGGTTTTAATTGGAAAATAATTTGAATTGCAAGGAAAATAATTAGATTAGAAAGCCACTCAGCAATTTACTGCTCATATTCCCCAGAACCGGACTCCTGGTTCATAGAGTAATTTTGAACATTGTATGAGCTGCGTTTGATATCCCCCTCTTTGCCCTCCCCTTCACTCTGCTCCTAATGAATTGCGTGCTGGAAGTAGAGGCACATCTTCATTATCGACTGCATTTCATGTCTGAGCTTCCGGCCGGCCACAGGGGCTTTTTAGAGGTATGAAATTTGTGAGGAGCTGTGAGAAAAGGGCTAAGGGAGTTATTCTGGATTTCACCAAGCCATTTATTCCATAGCTTGGCTGTAAAAGAAAAATAATTTTCAGGTCAGCCTTGGTATCCATTCTTGCAATGGGTAGGGGCATACAGGGGTTGTTCAGTGCAGAAAACTGAAGCTAGAGAAGGGCATTGCTTGCAGCGAGCTCGCTGTCTATCCCAGGACATGGATATACAGCTGGTGCTTTGCTTACCGAAGGCCTAGCACAGCCCCAAGCACCTTGCAGCCAGGAGCCTTCATACTGCAGGCTTCCATGTGCAGCTGAGTCAAGCCCTCATTCCCCTCCCCACATCTTGGGGTGAGCACCTGTGGATGGGGATGGAGGCAGCCTGCAACCACATCTCCCATTGCTGATGAGCACCTCACAGTCCTTTACAACTGTTGGGTGTTGCTTGTGTTTTCCCGAGGTTCAGCCTTTGTGTTCTAAGGGAAAATCTTTTCGATCCCTATCATGGAGAAGTACACAAGAGAATCTTATTTGGGGACTTACGCACTACTGCTTATTGACATTATAAATCACTGTTTAGAGCTGAATAAAAACAATTTGTCATAAATTACAGATCTTGAAAAAATCCTCACAGATCTCAGATAGAAAGTTTCTCCTTTCTTCTCTACTCGGCCTTGCAGACTGCACTATCAGCCTATGGTTATTGAACATCCACAAGTTTATAGTTCTCAGTAAGATGCATCCCAGAGTCCTGACGGAATTGGCTGACGTAGTTGCCAAACCACTCTAATGATATTTGAGAAGTTGTGGCAGTCAGGTGAAGTCCCTGGTGACTGGAAGAAAGACAATATAGCTCCCATTTCTAAGAAGGGTAGAAAGGATGATCCATGGGACTACTGATCTGTCGGCCCCACCTCACTGCAGGGGAAGATCATGGAGCAGGTCCTTCTGGAAGCTGTGCTAAGGCACATGGAAGATGGGGACTTGATATGGGATAGCCACCATGGCTTCATTAAGGGCAGGTCCTGTCTGACCAACCCTGTTGCTTTTTATGATCGCATAACTGCATCAATGAACAAGGGAAGAGCCACTGATGTCATCTGTCTGGTCTTCATTAAGGCCTTTGACACAGTCCCCTATAACATCTTTCTCTCCAAATTGGAAAGATGTGGATTTGATGGGTGGACTGTTCAGTGGATGAGGAATTGATTGTGATCATACCCAGAGAGTGGTGGTCGATGGCTCAATGTGTGGATGAAGTTGGGTGACAAGTAGTGCTCCTCGGGGGTCAGTACTGGGACCGGTGCTCTTTAAAATCTTCATCAATTGCATCGAAAGTGGGATTGAGCGCATCCTCAGCAAGCTTGCAGATGACGTCAAGTTGTGTGGTGCAGTTAACATGCCCGAGGGACAGAATGCTGCCCAGAGAGATCTAGACAGGCATGAGCAATGAGACCAGCAGGACCTTGTGTGTTTCAATAAATCCAAGTGCAAGGTCTTGCAACTGGGTAATGGCAGTCCCCACTATCAGTACAAACTGGTGGATGTAAGGATAGAGTACAGCCCTGCTGAAAAGGACATGGGGGTACCAGAGGATGGCAGGTTGGATATAAGCCAGCAATGTGCCTTTGCAGCCCAGAAAGCCAATTATATCCTGGACTGCATCAAAAGAAGCGTGGCCAGCAGGGTGAGGGAGGTGATGCTGCCTTTCTACTCTGCACTGTTGAGACCTCACCTGGAGTGTTGTGTCCAGATGAGGAGTCCTCAGTACAGGGGAGACATGCAGCTGTTGGAGCACATCCAGAGGAGGGCCACAGAAATGATCCCGGGAATGGAACACCTTCCCTATGAGGACAGGCTGTGAGAGAGCTGAAGCTATTCAGCCTGGAGAAGAGAAGGCTCCGGGGAGACCTGAGAGCGGCCTTCTATGATTTCTGGTTATTTATTTACATACATAACCATTGTCTTCCCTTCCAGGGCAGGAGTGCTTCTTTCACTTGAGGAACAACTTAAAACTGATTTGATTGGGTGTGAAGAGTAATTGGATGTCACTACGAGAAACAATTGTGTTCAGTAATCCATCATTATTGTCATGTTAGCATGTTCCTGAGGCAGGGCAGCAGTTGCTGTTCTCTGATAGACCTAGGTTGTTGTTTCCCCAGAGCAGAGACCCCTTTTTCATACCAACTCTTTTCCAGCCTCTGTTTATTTCCTTAATGATTGAAGTGAAAGCAGATATTGTTAGATAAGTAGCTATAAATGATTCTGGCAGCTTTGTATAAAGGCATGTGATACATTTTCAGGAAAGAATTGGTTGCCAGGATAGCTTCTGGAGCCAAACGGTTGGTGCCAAGCTGAACGGGAAGAGTGCTTTGGAGGGACCCACGAGGAGCTGCCCCTGGGGGCTGCAGTTGCGGCCTTTCTTCCGGCAGGTCCCCTCTCATGGCAGCGTGGTGACAGGCAGTGCTGTGCTCTGGGCCTGGCCTACTCACACCAACCGTTATCTGAGCGTCTTCCTTCCTGCTGCTCCTGGCCCTGCATACTGTGTTCATTCCCATCTCATTCTATTTTATTTTTTCTTTTGTTTTCTCTGAGAAGTCCTCTCTTAACATGCTAGTTCAGTCTAAGAAGCTGCATGAGGAACCCTAAAGGTCTGCTCGGTGGGGCTTCATATACCCATATATACCCTGAATGTGTTTAAAAACTGTTTGGGTATGGTGCTCAGGGACATGATTTAGCGGAGGGTTGTTAGTTAGGGTAGTATGGTTAGGTCAAGGTTGGACTTGATGATCTTTAAAGTTTTTTCCAACCTGAGTGATTCTATGATTCTATGGTATGCAATGGATAGCCTGTCCATATGGATGCATGGTGTGAGGACACCTCTAGGTGCTTCCCTTGACCTGGATGGGCCTAAACAAGGTACCAGCAAAGGGCAGAAACAGGGCTGTGACCAAAGAGCATGGCTCCTTCAGCAGGAGCTGCTCCTCCTACCTTTCCTGGTGTCAACACCTCAACCTGAGTGTGCAAATGTCCCATCCAGAGTGGTCATTTGAACTCCAAAGCTTACAATCCACAGGCTCCTCCATCTTAAAGAGCTGTCCTTCCATCTGTAGGCTGGCTGTGTATTTGATTTTTATAAGTCATGCTTTCCTGCTGAAAGTACAAACCAAGGGGAAAGTGCCCCAGTGGCAGGACCCCCACCTCTGGCAGAAATGTGCGTGCATGGTACCTCCCATTTGTTCCTGTTCGCTCCAAGTGGATTTAACTTTTATTTTCAAATGGCAGCATTTGAAAGGCATATAGGGCTGAGCTAACCGTGTAAGTAATTAGGCTAGGAATGCAAGCAGAGGGGGCCATCAGCACTCATTATTTAAGAGCCGGCTTCATTATTTTTACTGCTTGGATGCTTATCTTAACATCAGCGGCTGCTTTTATTTAAAGGGACTTTGCCTTGCAGACTTGATATTCCTTGCTAGGCTCTCCTGGACAGGCACTCAGAGATCACAACATGTTCCTTGCAGAGATGAAAATCAAACGTAGCGCTTTGCAGTGCTGAGTCTCCCAACAAATTTACAAGCTCTACGTGCTTCACAGGGGTGCATGCGTCCATTTCTGAAACAGTGCTGCCACCGCAGTGAAAGTAGGATGCTCTTTGCCAATGCCCTGTGTAGTTTAATAGGTCAGAGCATGGAAGCTATCCTGAGCATCTAAAATTAGATGATGATGAGATACGTTGGGAAAAGCAACATCAAGTCACATGGATGCAGTCCCTGCCCCTAATTGCTTGCAGTTGAATATCCACCTTTGCTCTAAGGTTTTGTTGAATCCAACTTACTATATGGGAGCTGATGAAACTGTACAAGTCAAAGTGAGCCAATATGCAGTCGTGACTTTTTTCTGACTCCTTTTATTATATATACATATGCCTAGGGCTGTATTTTGGCTCCGTATGTGCAAAAAGGGCCAAATACTACAACAAACTGCATGGTAGTTGATCATTCTGGTGTACCGATGTGTCCCTTCCATGACCCTTTCATTCTCTTTGCTGCTTTTTATCACTCCTGCATACAAGGTGGATGCCTGGACTCTGCTGCTGCAGTTGGCCCTTGCACAAGGGTGGACCCTGCCATGTCCACGCAGAGAGACAGGCCATCAGTCTTCAACAGGAAGGATTTATGTGAGACGCTGAGGTGCTTTGTAAGGATATATGAGCAGATGAGCTGCACTTAGAGCTTTTCTCATGCTGCCCAAAACTGCCCAGAATTTGAAGACATCTTTCAGGAGATGGTCCGTCCATTTTCTCAGCAAACCTCTGGGCTCTGCGCCCTGTGTTTATTTCTCTGGGCGTCTGGGGGAAGGAGAGGAGATACTTTGTCTTACCTTGCTGCTCTGGTCTTTCCTGCAAATTTGTGCCCAGCCCAGCAGAGTTAAATGCTGCTGCCGCTGTTGCGTGCAGGGCTGCTTTGTTGCCATGTCAACTGTGCATGTCATTTGTTTACATTTGATTTGGCAGAACATTTCATGATAAGAACCAAGGCCTCGAGCGACTTTGAACTGGGGGGTGGCTGGGCAGGGGTACATCAGGATGGGGGGGTGAGGGAGATGGTCTGCACCCACTTTCTGCAAGCGAGGCCACAGATAGGCAAATAAAGCCTTGCGCAGCCTCATCTCTGCAGGGAAATAGGAGCGTGGGGAATAAATGTTAGAGTCTCACGTTATTATTGATAACAGCATACATTAATTCTCAGGTGGCTTCTCATAGCTCAACCCATCATGCATGAAGGTTATTTTCACAGCCTGTTGCGGCCAAGGTTCTTGCAGCTGGGAGATTCTGTAATTGTACAAAATTCCCGACAACTGGATCTGGATTGTTTTCATGTGTTAGTCAGCGATAGGAAGAGATGAATCTTTACAGGCAAAGACCCGCAATTCTAGACAAAACTGTGACAGACTTCCCTGAGGATTTCCCCCAAGTAAAAGGAATACCAGGCCTTGGCCTGAAGCCAGAGAGAAAATATGTCTTAAAGAAAAATGAAAATCTAGGAAGGCTGAAGTGGTATGGTGGTCTCCTTAGCTAGCACAACAGCAGTACTGAAAGACTTACTGCAAAACTTTTTTTTTTTTTTTTTTCTTTTTTTTTTTTTTTTTTTTCAAAATTATTTGAAAGACAGTGGGGTTTTTTTCCCCTAAACAGAAGCAATCTAGGAAAATTTTCTCCCAAGTTCTGTTAGCTGTTTGCCAGGGCTCTTTTTTCCCCATGTAATTGTTACCTGACCAGGAGTTAGAAATATTCCATTTTCCCATCTGTGCAGTTCTTTGCCATCTGGACATGAGATACTTTGCTTGTAGTGTTGGTGAGAGCAGAGTGCTGGGAAACTGGGGAGGTGATGCAATTTCCTCCTCTTCTCTTAAAAGAATGAGCTGAATTTAATATGTGTTGATATGAAAAGCAAAGCTCATCCCAGTACAGTGAGGACCTCAGAGGGTGCCGGGTCCATGGTCCTTTACAGGGTGCCAGCCTTTTGCCAGCCCCTCCTTGTGGTGTTGAGCTAGACACAGTGACTGCATTTGCAGATTGGCTTTCTGGGGCTTCTGCTTTCATCTAGGGGAAAATACCCTTTGTGTGTGGTTTACGTCCAGCACACCAAGCACACACTGTGAGGACCACAGGAGAAATGAGTTGTGGGCCAGTGGTATGTCCCCCCTCTTTGATTTCCTTTGCTCTGCTCCTTCTTCTGGCTTGACTTTTGTGTACCTGTGTGTGATGCATGGCCTTGTGCTCACCGAGGCAGCAGTTATCTTCTGGGGGTGCTCTCATTTACGTGTGCGTCCTTTGGTGACAGAGGCTGCCCAAACAGCACCCTCTCCCTCTCTTCATGATGCGTCTAATCCAGTATTCCCCCAAGTGAACATTTGTGCCCATTTGTCCTAAGGGAAACCACAGTGGTGGGAACTGGCTTTAGGGCTACACCAGCACTTGCCACCAAATGGAGATGTATCTGGAGACCAGAACCTCCAGATCAGTATGTGGGGTTTGTTCCTTCATTCCTCCCATTGAGGTGGGACTCCAGGTCTGAAGATGATGAAAAGGACTGATACTGACAGATTGATATTGAGCAGAAGTTGCCTGTCCTTGTACCCAGCTTGTTACCCATCTCCATTAGACTGGGACTGCCTCTGGTCAAGAATGGTACACATGTGGTGGGTAACTAGGTGAGGAAGGTGGGCAGTGTGGTAGTATGACCTGTGCTGAAGTAGAGGCAAAACATCTGTTTCCCTTTTTCTTTTCCCTCTCGTACAGCCTGGAAAGATCACATCTAGGTGAAGGGCTTAACCAACCTCATGACTCCTTTGGTCTTTGGCCTCTTCAGAGCTTCATAACCCCGCTATCAAATGCAACTATTTCTGTGAGGTGGGTCCGCCTCCTGGCTGCCGACCAAAACTTTTTGAACTTCATTCATGCAGCCCTTGAAACAAACCCGTGAAATATAGAACCCATCAGGTACTACCGACATGTGTAGGATTTAATCTGACTCCCAACCTGTGTAAGGTTTTATAGGGCACTAGTAATCACATGGTGTGTTCCAGTTCTTGCTTTTTAATTTTCTACTTAAGGGCGAAACTAGGTGCTTTCCTCAGAACATAGGATTCTTTAATTTTAGACATGAGGTCTGGCACCCTTTGTGGAAGCCAGCTGTCTTCTTACTTTCCTAGCAGTGCTTTCATTCTTCTACATTGCAAGCCAGATCTTTTTCTGTGTGGGATCCTTCTCACCTCAGCCCTTTCCCAGTTACATAAAGAAGGAAGAGTGCTAAAAGAGTGGCCACACTTAAATTTAAAAAGAAAAAAAAGAAGAAGTTGAAGCCCTTTCTGATGTGTTGCTACATGCCAGATGTCTGCCTATGGTTAATAACAAATAAAAGCACTGCCAGGCGGCAGGCGTGGATCTATAACGTTACCTGCAATAATGAGCAGTATATCGGGTAGTAGTACAGAGTACAGTTAAAAGTAATGCATCTTGGGCTTGAATCAAAAATCAATGAAGTTACGACGGTGCTTTGTAAAGATTTCAGTTGTTGCACTGTTTTGTAGCCTTCACCTGTCCCACATTTTAAAGTTAGTATAAAATCTAACGCCCAATGTGTGGAGGAGATGTGCAGAGATAACTTGTGGTTTGGCCCACCCTTTGAGGACAAGGCTGTTGTCTGTATTCCTTCTGGATTGTCCCCTTTTTCCTAGCTGAATCCTACCCCCAGCTCATTGCTGAAGCAGCATTGGCTTGAAGAGGCGCCGATGAGTGGTGCAAAGTGCTCCTGCTCTGCCTTAGGCTTTCATTTTCCTGAGCTCCAGCTCCTCGGAGACTCATGATTCCTACGCCAAGAGCAGGGACATGTTGTTTCTGTATGTACTGGGCAAGGCAGATGCCCTGGTTCCTTTGTCACTTCTAGCAGATGAGCTTTCCAGATGGGAACCTCACTCCAAATAGTTCTACAACAAAAATGGCATTCCCTGGACTGCTTGTTCTCAAGAAGTGCTCCAAGTGACCTTAACGCGTTCCCAGCTGTCTTTTACAGCTAAATATTTCTTAATGCAAGGTCGCCAATTGCAGTGAATTACTAATAAACCTGATGCTTTTATCTAAAGATGTTCTTGTGGCTTACATATAAAGTTGGGATAAAGGAAATTATGTTTTTTGTTTGCTTGTGGGATTTTTGTCTAACTTATTTATCTCCTACATCTCTTGGTCATCCCAGCTAAAAAAAATGGCAGTAATAAAGTGGACTTGCCTTCCATAGGGGTATTAAAGTTTCTGAAAGACCAACAGCTTCATCTGTCGAAATTTCTCTATAGAAATTATAGAACTGCAGGGTCCTTGGGTCTGACCCAAATGGCTGACCTGCTGCCTGGCTTCCTGCAGCAAGAGCCAAGTAAAAGTTCGTTCTCATTGCAGCCAAGTATGGTAGTTAGCAGCTCTTGTGGACATCCTCCACTAACCTGTGCTCCAAGGCCTGTATAGCATGTGCATTAAGGTAAAGTTTTCATTCTGTTAGGTCTCTCTTCAAAACGCTCAGCAGAAATGCTTCTGCCCTTCATCGGTGCCAAGCCTGGGACCTCTTGGTCACCAGCAGCAATTAATGCAGTGCATGTAGCAGCGCTTGGGAAGGAGAGGAAGTGATTGACTTTCAGATTCAGGGCTGTTGTTTGCAGGACCGTGCTTGGGGAAAAACCTGTATAAAGGTTTCTGTCTAGAAACTACGCATATCTGATGTGGAATTATGGAGAAACAATGAACAGGAAAGTTGACAATATGGCTTTTACAGAGTGGAGCTACACTTTAACGTCCACCTGAGAAGTAGGTGTTGCAAGACAGAGCCCTAGATGCTTAGGAGGGCAGTCCTCTTGGCTTCCCGGCAGCCTGTAATTTAGCAGAGTATTAACGACCTTATCTTCTCTACAAAACTTGGTAAACTCTGCTGTGACAGACACACGCACGCAGCTTTCTCCCCGAAAGTCTGGCAGTTAAGCCATTCATTCTCCATCGTCTATATGATTTAGCTTTCCCCCGGCTATTCCTCTGGAGTCGCATTAGGACGCACTGAGCTAAGTGCAGCTGTCTTTACGTGGAGCCGTATTTGCATAGAGCTCCATTTGCATATTGGCTGGTGCTGGCGTACAATATTAATAAGGTATTAAAGGAGAGTGGAGGGAGGGGGAGGGAAACATGATGACTTCAGTCTTGTCTCAGCAAGGCCACGCAAATAACTTTCCTTTTATCCAGAATTAATGACTAATGCGTTAACTGGCCTTGGAGTGGGATTGTGCCTTCTTGAGAATCGTGTCTGCAGCATCCCACTCCGCCTTCCACGCCACCAGAGGTGGTAGAGGGCTTGTTCACCTTCAGCTGCAAGGCTGACGTGCAACCATGCATGTCTGGAAATAAATGCAGCTTTGTGTAGAGCCACAGCATGGGAACGGATGGGAGGGAGAGTGGGTGAGCGAACAAAGGAAAAAGGGAGAGATGATCTCTTTCCAAAGTCGTGGTGCTTCCGCTCAGAATGGAAGCAGCGGAAAGGGCTGGAGTGTGAGGTGCTCCCATCTCCACGCTCAGCTACCACTGCGGGAGGTTGGTGGTGGCCTGGTAATTTCACAGCACTCCTGGGGAACAGTTCGGTCTTGCGTTGGGGATGGTGCCACGGGATGAGGGAAGCTCTGTTCTTCATCAGTGCAGAAGCTGTGAGGGGAAAAGCAAGCTTGCAACATCGCTTGGCAACACAATTATTATAATAGGGTTTGCTTCTTCCTACACTGCCCAACTGAATTATTTTCTCCATATGGTGGAGCTAGTCTGTTTTTAACTGGTTCTTCCTGCCCCTTCACCAGATGGCTGTTTTTAAGAAGGACCTTGCAGCTCTTATGCACTGCTGAGCTTAGAGCAGGAAGAGGAATTACAGGTGCGAGCAGGCTAAGGACAGGTACTGCTTGTCCTGGTCATGGGGGAACAAGCCTATCCGGAGCGAGACGTGAGGTATCATCATCAAGATGAATATTCAGATGTTATCTAACAGGAAAACTCAAAGCTAGCATCCTGTTTATTTTTGGTGGCTGTGAGGTTTTGATGAGAGCATGGAGCTGAAGGAGCCCTAATGGTTTGTACAATGCTAAGTCTTCCCCGTCTGTTCTGCCAGGTCACTTCAGGCCTGACCTGTCACAGCTCATTGTCCTCCTTGTCTGAGGTGTTAAGGACAGCTTTGCTAATGCACTGCAATCCTCATCCGTCTTCTTACTATTCTCATCTCCCCAAGGGATGGCACCCACTGGTAAGCTTCTTGCTGCTCCCCAGCACCAGGGGATCCTTGTCCTACACCACAATGTGCCTGTGCCACAAGCACATCCTCGGGATGCCATGAACACAGGAAGTAAGCAAAGGACAAAATCTGCAAAAAAAGAAAGAAAGAAAGGAATTCCAACCGTAGGTGCAAAGCATTTAAAACAGATAAACCACTTCTGCAGTTTGTACCTCAGGAAAAGATAGCCCACCTGGGGTCTGGTTTGTAAGGGCATTTTTGTGTCCAAGAGTCTTCCTCATTTGCTTTCAATCTGCTTTTCTAACAAATCGAGATGTGCACGATCACATTTCCACTATGTTCCCCTTAACTTTCAAATCTAGTTCAAGCAAATTTAATGCAGGGGGAGGGGTCTTAATGGCATTAAGTCCTACATGTTTCATGAAAATCGGCAGCTGGGCAGAGATCCTGTTAATGCATGCCCCGGGGGAAAGGCTGCCGTGTCAGCTTGCCTCTTAATGCGCTGCTGCAAGAGCAGCTCCGTACAGGGAGCTCCGGTCTGAGGCCCTGGTCCGTAGGGAGCCGGGCTCTTTTCATTCTGCTGCTCGCAGAACCACTCGGTTAAGGCACAAGTCTTCCCGTGGCCTTTTTCTTTTTTTTTTTTCTTTTTTTTAATTTTCTATTTATTTCTTTTTTCTTTGGTGAGACTTGAAAATAAAAATAACACTTTTCATCTTCAAAGGGCTTTACAAACACCAGCTAATTAATCATTCCCTCATCTCGTTCGCTGCTTCAAGGAAGAGTGGGAAAGCAGGGTTTTTTCTGCAAGCGAGTGAGCTGGATTCTCAGAGGGCCCATTGGAGTCCTGGTGGGTCTGCTGCTGCTGATCCACACCAGATCGCACGGCTCTGGTTCGCCTCGCTGTTCTTTGTTTCTCTAGCAAGTAAATAAATAATGGAATTAAGAAACAACCAAGAGATGTCCCCCAGTGCATATTCCACAGCTGATGGGTAACTCGCCGACCTGAAAACACTGTAAATTGACTTAATTGGAAGGGGAAGAAAATTCCCAGTGTTCAACCTGTACACAGTAGATCTCCAAATTTTCCTAGAAATTGTCTTATAAACAATTAGGGTTCTTCTTTTCCCGGAGCCCCTGAGGATCTTGTGGGCATTTTCAAAACCAGAGGCTTCAGATGTCTCCAGGTCCAGTTCCCCTGCTTGGCTGGCAAGCTGTGATCAGGTCAGATGTTGGTCTTACTGCTGACACAGAGAGCTGAACTGGAGGTGCCCACAGCTGGGACATCTGTCACAAGCCATCTCGTGCTGCTTTCCTGAGGGGTTTGCGAAGGGAGACTTCCTCTGAGTATAGTAGGGGCTACCAGCCACTGGGAGTTGGGTAGAGAAAGGGCTTGGCACTCACCACGTGGAGGAGAGGTTTTGTATGGCACCTCCGGAACATGGGAGCCAAGGTGCGCTGTGATCCACACTGCTTTTTTCCACCACGCTCTTCATTGTCCATTGTGGATGCAGCTCAGAGGTGGAACTCTGGGGATGGCTGATGCTCAGTGGTTTTGGTCCCATGGCAAACACTTGGAAATGCATTAAGAGTATTCTGAACATGGTTACAGTCTATATGGTGAGTTAGCCTCACTNGCTGATGCTCAGTGGTTTTGGTCCCATGGCAAACACTTGGAAATGCATTAAGAGTATTCTGAACTGTGGTTACAGTCTATATGGTGAGTTAGCCTCAGANTGTGGTTACAGTCTATATGGTGAGTTAGCCTCACTGGGGAGCAGTGCTGTGCTTTTGGTTCTCCTGGCCTTTGTGAAGGATGCCGAGAGCTCCTTGGTTGTTCTGGGTCCTCCTGGTACCCTGCTCTCCATAAGGATGAGCCTCAAAGGAACTGCAAGGGCTCTCACCTTCCTAGGATTCTTCTTCAAAAGAAATTCTTTATTTCCTTTCCTTTTGAAACTACTAGTACTGGCTTTTGCAGTTTCATTCTTTCTTCTTCTTTTCTTCCTTCTGGGGCCCAAACAAGGGAGCACACACACCTCAGTATCAGTGCGTGGCATTTGTTGTGCGGGTTTTTCACTTGTCAGCAGTATTTTTTTTCCATTTTGCGTCAACATAGAGTTTTTTTCCAGATTTGGTTACAGTTAGGAAAGAAGGATTTTAGTATTGTTAGGGCATGAATTAACTATAATTTCTGGTGGGGCAGAAAAAAGGACAAGAACAGAAAATATCTCTCAGATCTATGGCTTAAAGTGTTTTTTTTTTTGTTTTGTTTTGTTTTTTTTTTTACTATTGTTGCTGCAGCAGAAGTTTTCCTTAGTTTAGACACATTTACTACTATTCTACAACTGAAATTCATGGGTCCAAAAATACTGCAGAAGGAAGAAATGGAGATTACAGAGTGAAAGCTCTCAAAGGAAACTATTTTAGGTTTCCCTGAAGTAAAAAATACAAAATAATAAAGAGTATGAAAAAGACCCTGAGGCTTCCCTGCATCAAGAACACGATGCTGTATTTGGAGCAGAAGCTGAGCAAGTTCCTTGCAAATTCATTGTCTTCAAATCATTGCCTTGCGCTTCCCCTGCCCATCTCTGCGTAACTCTAATTTGCCTGCCTGAATCTGCATGCATAAATGTGAGAGAAATGGGTCCAGAGTGACTCTCAAAGCCTTGGTTGAGTCTGCAGGTCTGGTAGATAGGGGGAAAAAGTGTGATTTTTCT
Organism: Bambusicola thoracicus; assembly: GCA_002909625.1. Taxonomy (NCBI): domain Eukaryota; kingdom Metazoa; phylum Chordata; class Aves; order Galliformes; family Phasianidae; genus Bambusicola; species Bambusicola thoracicus. Next base: position 14,668 of record PPHD01007511.1, read on the forward strand.
TTTAGACTGAGAAATCCAGATCAGGCATCAGGGAGAATGCAGTAAACCAGGAGCCTGGTGATGCTGTTTTTAGACAGGCACCGTTCAGAGTAGGATTGCACTTCAGGAGGTGCTAAGTATGTTCAGCAATATTGGCATTTTGTTTCGGTTGGATGAAGATCCGAGAGCAAATCTGAGCCTTTCATGAATGGAAACAGTCTTCCCTCACACACCCCTACCTCACGGCCCTGCAGCACGTTGTGCGCCTGCAGCCCTCCCACCTCCATCCCACGTCTGCCCTGAAGGACATCCTTTCTCCATGGGGATGGCCGAAGTTACCCTGCTGAATCCTTCACTAGAGCAGCAACACCATGAGGAAACAAAACCTATAGTTCATAAAGCAGGCATGGTTTGTTTCTGGTGCTGGGCGGTGGATGGACACGGGATGATAACGAATGTGAAAAATGAGGCGGGAATGTGTGGTAACCTTTTGTGGTTAGCCGTCTGCCTGATCGATGGCCCGCATTGTTTTCTCCCTAACCTGTCTGTGAACCTCCCCTTAGAATAACAGGGGAAATACAGTTATCCCCTTTCTGGGCTTGTTTGTCAGCAAAGCATTCGTGTCCAGCCTTGTCATTGCGGCCTAAGTCCTTCCATGTGCGGTAGTGCACTGCATCGCAGCAGTGCTGCTGGGACCTCTCTTATGAAGAAAGGTTGAAGGAACTGGGATTGTTTAGGTTGCAGAAGAGAAGGCTCCGAGGAGACCTCATTGTGGGCTTCCAGTACTTCAAGGGAGCATATAAACAGGTGGGGGAATGGCTGTTTACAAGGGTGGATAGTGATAGGACAAGGGGGAATGGTCTTAAACTGAGACAGGGGAGGTTTAGGTTGGATATTAGGAGGAAGTTTTTCACACAGAGGGTGGTGACACTCTGGAACAGGTTGCCCAGAGAGGTTATGGATGCCCTGTTGCTGGAGGCATTCAAGGCCAGGCTGGATGTGGTTCTGGGCATCCTGGTCTCGTGGTTGGCGACCCTGCACATAGCAGGGGGGGTGAAACTAGATGACCGTTGTGGTCCTTTTCAACCCAGGCTGTTCTATGATTCTGTGATTCTATGACTTGCTCTGGTTTTATCTCTCGAATCCCAAACTGCTCTGTTGCCCTTAATTTCTAATGCAGCCCTCAAGTGATCACGTTTCTGAAAGTTGCAGTGAGGCTTCTGAGCCTCGAACTCCTCCATCAGGAGGAAGATGGTTTGGTTCAGGCATTTCAGAGGGAAGCATGTGATGTACACCAGATAAAATTGCAACACGTGAAAAAATGTGAAGAATGCCAGGAAATGTTCTTGAACTGCACAGTTGACGTAGAGGGCTAAATGGTTTCAGGCAGTCATGATACTGGAAGATATGAATGTATACATAAGGGAGCCCTTTCTTTCAAGAAAGGGTGGATCTTTGCTGTCATGTCCTGGGAAGTACTTTTGGTTGTTGTATTCATTTCTCCAGAGTAATTACTGAACTTCCCCTCAGCCAAAACCATTCCTGATATATGGGGATTTCTTCGCCCTTTACAAGGGCAGTCCTGGCTACTTGCAAAACAGTCAAATTAAGAAATGACGTCCGTACTGCAGCGAGATCCAAGGACAAATTAGAAGTTAAAATTAATCAGACGGGATTCATTCCAAATCCCACTCTTGCGTGGCAAAGTGGAGGAAAAGTTTGTTTTTATGTCATTTTTTCTGCAAGTTTTGTGTCTCCAAAATTTCTCTCGTGGCCATCTAAAGTTTTAACATTCAGATGATGTTTATGTTTTTTTCGGAACATCGGCGTAGCTTTAAGGATTTGTTTTGGCAAAAAAAAAAAAAAAAAAAAAAAAAAATTGAAACTGTAAAAGGAGACATTTGAGGAGTCCCAGAAACAAATATATGACTATGTGTTGACATGTTATGAAGGTGTTGGGAGCGACTCCTTACTTAAAATTGTGTTGAAATTTGCACTTACTATGGATTTAAATTCATCTGTTTCACACTTTAATGATTGAATTTAGTCTCCTGATTTGGTACAGAAATACACTGGAGAACAATTGAATTTTCCGTGTAACGATTTGAAATGAAGAATGAACTTACTTTGCAAGAGGCTGTTATTTTAAACGTCTCCCTTCTGAAATGTTGCCCTGCCACAAGCATCGCAGCTCCTTCTGAGCTATGTACGTGTGTGTGTTCTTGCGGATGTCCCGCTTTCCTGCCTGGCTCCTGTGTGGCATCGATAGGTAAAGTCAGGACTGTGCAGGGCACAAACTGGTGCATGGGGCAAGCAGGCAGACGGGCCAAGGAAAGGCTGGAGAGTGAGAAGGGCATGGACTGGGGGAGCCGGTGCGTCCTGAGAGCCCTTGGTGCTCAGGTTTGGGCTGCAGAGCCTTGGGCAAGCGAGGTGCCAGCTGGAGGGAAGTCTGTGTGCTGCCTGGCTTGGGAGAGCCGTGTGTGACAGCAGCTTGGGATTTTAGCCATGATCCTTTGCCCTTGATGAAGATTTGCTTAAGCTGTCCCACACTGTGTTTCTTGGGTAACTCATAAAGGGGCAGCAAGCAGCCTGGACTGTGGCACATCCCACTGTGTCCCACTGCACCAGGCTGATGGTTTGCATTTCTATGCAGGTCTCAGCTTAGCAAATGCTGGACATTGAGTCCCTGAGTCTTTCAGGTGACCAGGAATCTGTCTTTTAGGACAGGGACCTTTTTTTTTTAGGTTTTTCAACAACATCTAATGCAGTAGTGCCTTGCTTCAGCCTCCAGATGTTAGCCTGAACATAAACGCAATCAAAAGTAGTTAAATTCGGAGGGGTTCGTGTTTCCCTAATTCTACAGAAGAGGAGTGTTTTTGTTTTGTTTTTTTTTTCTGAGTGCCGTGCCCCACTATTTGTACAGGGAGCTTTTATCACACACTCTACATTTTGTTTCCTGGTGCATATTTATTCTCATAGGGCTCGAGTTAAATTTGGAACTTTTTAGCAGAAATCTCCAGCTCCAGCGCTATGCTGGAGTCCAGTCCCAACCGTGCGTACCTCCATTAGGTAGGTGTGCGGGTAGGCAGGCATTCCCAGGCCCTGCCCAGGGCTTTTGTAGACCAGGCATGTCTTCCCACCATAGGCACCGAGTGGGCCATTCGTCAGGGCTCTCAGTGTCACGAACGGTTCCCCACACAGCTACTGCTTTGCTGGGTGCTATTTGCAGGTCATTTTACCTCCAAAACTGCCTCACCCCCCAGTCATATCAGCTCTTTTGTAAAACCCTTCAAAACCCTGTATTATTACTGTTACTCCCGAATTTCATAAATAGGAGGCAAGGTGGTCTACGAGCTGTTCTCAAGGACCCCGCTTCTTTTCTTGGCACTGCTACACTCTCTCCATATGATCTTGGGCAAATTGCTTCCCCAATCTGTTCCATTGTCACCACACATCGTTTTAGATCATAAATTCTCTGGAACAGACAGAGTCTCTAGCACGTCATCTTTTAATGTCTAGCATTATGGGGCTCCAGTCTCCACTGGGACTTCTGCGTGCTACAGAAATACAAATAGTTGCTACTAATAATAATATTAAATCTGTGTGGCTCTTCAGAGATAAGTGAAGGACGGCGCTCCTTTCTCTAAGAGGCAGGCAGGATAAGTACTTTATTTTCGTCTTTGTCTCTTTTTAATTAAAAAAAGGAGCCAGTGGACATAATTAAAAGAGAAAAAATAAAGGAAAGCTGCAGAAATTTGATACTTTTAGCCCCAGACCTGCTGCTTCCTCTGTGAAGCCAATCTTAGAATCACGGCCAGGGTCTGGTTTGTATCCTTGTTTGCCAGGGTAGAAATTGTTTGGAGCCTTATATTGGCAGCTGGCTTTGTAGTCGGCCTAATCCCATAAAATCACCATACAGCTTGGTGCAACTTTCACTGTTTTGCTGCGATCGGAAGTCTCAGGGAATGTTACAGATCAGGCCTGAGGAGCTTCACTTGGCTGAAATGTGACAGTGCTCTGGTCTGGAATGATAAGGGGTTGGGATGGGGCTACAAGTGGCCGGCTGGGAGGCCATTGGGGACAAGGAGTCAGCTTCTGACTGCATCTGTGTGCTGTGGGGTTTTTTAATTATTATTTCATTTCCAGAGGAGCTCAACAGAAACAACAAAAGGTCTTAAATATTCACAGTGAGAACAATGAATTTGAAAAGGAAAACAAAAAGGTCGAGCCAGATCTGGCACTGGTGGACATTTGGCTCTGAGGGAAGCGAGAGCAGCTTGGATTTGCATAAATTGCATACTGTGGGTCAGAAAGCAGTCAGAATTATGCTTGCATTGCAGTGGCATGAATGGAAGCACATAACTGGCATTCTTCCCCTCTTGATCAGATGCCTCCTTCAGGGAATCTCTGCACCCAGTACACTGTGGCTCATCCCTTCGCTGCCTGGCCTGGACAGGCCTTTTGTTTTCAAACTATGATTTTTCTGGTCTCTGATTCCTTCCATAACCTGGGAGAACCCCTGCCCACCCCTTTGTCTTGGGGAACAGCCAGGGGTTACAGTGTATTGGACGCAGCTCTGTTGCAGCACCTCACGTGCACCTTTTGGTGGTCCTGGGTGAGCGTGGAGCAGCTGTGACTCGAGCCAGTGGTCATGGTGCTCAGCGTCGTGCGTCTCCTCTGAACTTCACTGAGCCCTGCTTTGCTGAGCCCAGAGAGATGAGCATGGTCACGATCTATCCCGTCAGGCTTCCTCCAGGGATGTAGAAAGCTACACATCTGGCTGGGACAAGCTCAGTGTGTCTCTTGGCTGAACCAGGACCTGGCTTTCTTTTCCATTATTGGGCTTAATAGCTTTTTTTGCCTCTTAAGTTTTCCAGCTCAAGTGCAGTGAAGAATTGCCAGTGGATTCAGATTCAGCAAAGCACTTACATGTGTGCTTAACTGTATTCAGTGCCCTCTCCAGGACTCAGGCAACTATTTGCTTCAGGTTACCCATATGGTAAAGGGCTTTACTGAACTGGAACCACAGCCTTCAGCAAGCACATACAGTGCTGCTGGAACATCGTGTTGCACAGACAGGGGCAGCCACTTGACAGCCTTCCCATCTGCAGGTCATTCATGTTCCCCTCCCATCTTTAGAATTAGAATAGTGTAGGTGAAGGGACCTACAAAGATCACTGAGTCCAACAGCCTGACCACTTCAGGGCTAACCAAAAGTCAAAGTGTATTATTAAGGGCACTATCCAAATGCCTCTTGAACACTGACGGGTGTGGGGCATTAAGTGCCTTGCTAGGAAGCCTGCCCCAATATCTGACAACCTACATGGTAAAAATTTTCTTCCTGCTGTCCAGGAACCCACCTGTCCTCAACCCACCTTTTATTCCATGTAGGCATGTCCATCTGCAGTGCCCTGGCAGCTCAAAGGCACATCTCTTGGCCTTGTCCCTTCCTCCCATGGGATGGCATCCACTCTGCCATGGTCCACCCAGTGACAAAGACAAATGGCGCCTCACAGCTACTGATGACTGTGTGCCTCTCTGTTGATCCACATACAAACATTTTAACCTGTCGGCACTAAGAAATCATACTGTTTGGGGAGATTTTGTTGTTTTTTTTTTTTTCCTTGGGCCTGCTAATCGAAAGGGCAAATCCTTTTTAATATCTTCCTGCCCCAGGCTCAATTCTACTGCGTCTTGTCCGAAAAAGCTTTTATTTTCAAGGCACAGAGAAAATGATGTTTATGAAATACAAAGTACGGGAATTTTCTTTCCCCTCTGGCTTCAGGAGGAGAGCAGCTGGTGGAGAGTGGATGAGAAAGGCTTTATCTGCTATATTTTGGTTACTGCGCTTTGAGTGATGGGTTTAATAATTGATAGAGCAATTTAGCAATGATCCATAATCCTGAAAGAAGCCTACGCTCCCCACCCTCTCCCGCTCCCTCCCTCCAAGACTGACAGGCTGCTCTCAGTGTTCTTGTCTGCAGAATTTCATCCCTCAGTTTCTGTAAACAGCCTGACATGGGAGAGGAGAAAAAAGCAACTGTTTCTAAATCTTTTGTCTTGTTTCCGCAGACAGATGCCCTGCTTTCTCCAGCTCGAGGCTTCAGTCTTGCTGAAGGGAGCCAGAGGTTAGGCCCTAACCTAAACTGAGCATATATATGCCGTGTATCTATGAGAACGGTGCTGCAGATCCTCCCAGCTGTGACCCCTCCCCTTATAAAAACAGGCTTCTGTGTTCCTGGCTGAATCCATCCTTCTTAATCCCAAGAAAGGTGGATAGAGATGGCACGTGCTTGGTGTGCTTTGCTAGAAACAACCCCAGGATTAACCTAAGCAAATGCCTTTTCACAGGAGCCTCACACTGACAGTCATGACAAGCATCAGGACCCCATTTGGGTGCAGGGTATTTCACTGTCCACATGAAACCCCGTGTTTGAAGATGGGTGCACATGATCTGTATTGACCCATCTTGCCCCTCTAACAGCACAGAGCTATGTTTGCCGGCACATGGCATGACACTCTGCAAGTTTTAGTTCCCCTAAATCCTGTTCTTGATATCTGTGTCTTTCTCCATGAGGAGTGCATGCAGAGAACAGAAAAGACAACGGAACAAAAGAGACAGAGGTTACAAGGAGGAAAGAAAAAAGATAGGCTTACAGGTACTGAATATGTGTTGAGGGAAACAGAGGAGGAAGATGGCATTGACGTGCAGCCTGGCAGTAAACTGGGAGTAAGCAAAGTGAAGTTAGATGTATAAAGTTATGTTTTTCCGTATCTATTACATAGATGTCAGATTGACACCAAGTTGTAATTAAGCATGACATCAAGTCGGCTATGCACAGCTGTATTATTCCTTAAAATTACTAGGGCTGAGGTCCTGTGGGGCACAGTGAGGTTTGTGGTCTCTCCACCATAGGAGGTCTATAAAGCAAACTGGCTGAGTGCTTGCCAGGAGAGGCATAGGCACAGATGCCACTATATCATGGTAGGGAGGGAGCGGGTGGTTTCCTAGGGTCCAGTCTAGCCCTGGGAGTCTCTGGCACAATCCTCTGGGGGTATTTTCACCCACTGTAGTCAGCTCTCGTGGAACATGAACAGTGTCAAGGAGTGGGTGGGTTAGTCTGCTTCTGTGATTTATGTGCTACTGAATACCCTTAGTAATGATAGGTTCTTGAAGCTTGTATGATAATTTTTCTGTTCGAGTCCAGAAGTAATTCTGGTATAACTTGCTCTATTTTGAAGAGACAGAAAGAACTGCATGTGCACCTGATACAAATGCCCTGGGACCTGCGCCTGAACAGCCTGAAATGCTCCCAGCTATTCAGTATTGTGACTGGATATAGGAGAATTGGGGTCACCTTGCTGTTGACAAGTGTATACTTTCTGTGCTATACAGAGTCAGAGTAGCTGAGGTGAGAAGGAGCCTCAGGAGGTCACTGAGCCCAACCCAATGCTCACAGTATGGTCAGGTATGCAATCAGAGTGGGATTTTGCCTTTCTGAGGCTTGAAAGCCTCCAGGAATGGTGATTGCACAACCTGCGCCCATATTTACTTATCTGCTCAGTAGAGATGTTTTCCTTCTCCGCAGTGGGATCCTTCCCTGTTTCAGTCTATGCCTGCCATCTCCCTCTCCTGTAGTGCACATCACAAGGCTCCCTCCTGTTTGGTGTCACCCACAAACTGAATGAGACTGCGCTATTCCTCCTGCTCTGGGCCAGTGATAAAGATGTTAAGCAAGATGGGTCCTGGGATAAACCCCTGCCGTACCTCACTTGCTGCTGGCCAGTAGTTTATATTTGTGTCTTGTAATACAAACCATATCTGAAGGCTGAATGGATACAGACCTCTGAGCTGAAAGATATTTTTTGATGTGCTGCAAACTAATCTTGAGGGGTGGGCAAGGGCGCTGCATGCAAGGCAGCATTGGAGCTACCCTCTAGTGGTGGTTGTGCTGGTGATCTGACGGCCTGGGAAGTCATTCTGGCTATCCCCTAGCCCTTTCCAGAAACTGTGTGTATCTGTGTCTGATCTGTGAAACACAGGGTGTTAATGTGAGAGGTGAAGCGGTGAGGGCTTTGTTTGGAAGGGACCTTAAAGCCCATCCAGCTCTAATTCCCTTGCCATGATCAGGGTTGCCACCCTCTAGACCAGGTTGTCCAGGGCCCCCACCAACGTGGCTTTGAACACCTCCAGGACGGAAAAAGCTAGTGTTAACCTTTGGTTCCCAGCACATGAGCCTGTCTTCTTCTACATTCCTGTACTAAGAAGTCAGTTAGGGACTGAAACATAAGGAGGGACCAAAAAAGGTGTCATGTACTCTCCATCTCCATGGACTC
>PPHD01007512.1:6789-22982 GCA_002909625.1 Bambusicola thoracicus
TCAATTTTTTTTTTTTTTTTTTTTCTCTTTTTCTTTATTTGCAACATCCCATATTAGTATAAAATTCACACTTGTCTAAAAGGTTTATGTTGGAGCTGTTAGTCACAAACTGTTCATTCCAACAATAATGCAGATGATTTCAATGACAAAGTTCCAAAAGTTCTTTTTAAAATCAAAATAAGTCTCTTTCATTTAGTTGTTTTTAACAGCAAAATCCCTGGCTAAGCTGTATTGCCAAAAGAAACAAAGGATGTTTGTTTGAAACACTGGAAAGAATTTGCGTCCTTTGCTTTGTTCAGTCCTTGGTAAGGCAAACCAATGGCTGGTCACCAGCACATGGGATCCAATCTACACAACTTTCTTTGCATTCCTTATGGCTTTACTTGCTTCAAGTACCAGGCAATCAAACAGGAATCTGAGTGTTTTAAAGAACTTCACATCCAAAAGCTTTACATGTACTTCAAGTACTCCTTGTAAGAACCAAGTATAGTGCAAAGTTCCACAAGCTCAGCGACTCCTCATTTGGTCTTCCGCGCTAAGTTCAGGATGACCACCTCTCTTATCAGTCATCCATGGAAGATCAATTCTCATTTCTACAGAGCTCCTGCCATTCCATTTCACAGAATTAAATAGCATAAAAATATTTGGCAGCTATTTTTAGAACATTTGAGTTATTTTCTAAGTATTTTTTTTTTTTAGCAAAACAAAAAAAAAATGCCTAAACCTCATACAAAAATGCTATCACTGAAGAAATAACTAAGGGGCAAGAAAAGCTCAAAACAAATGAAAGCACTACCTTATGTTCCTCCACTCCCCTCTCCTTTAATAACTAATAAACCATACTCAGTGTGAAAGACTTACGTACTCCAAATGCCCGAACTACAAAATACTCTGATGTACTATTTAAACTAATCTTCATTTATTCCATTATGAGAAGATAGTCATTAAAACATACGTTGAAACTTGAATGTAAAATGCTTGCGAATTAGACAAATTTTAATCACAGAATGGAGAACTTCATAAGTATTTCTGAGACTCAGCATACTTTCTCCTGCACTTTCCCTGTAGCTGTTTACACACCGAGAATGAAAAACAAGGAATGCAAATTTATGAGTAATTCTAGTCACACAATGAGATACTCATTATTTTACATTGTACCATACAAGAATTTACACAACACTCCGCAAATTCTCTATTCCAGCCTCCTCAGAAGAACAGGAGTGAAACAATACAAGCTATACAGTTAAGGTTTAGTTACCACAAATATATTCTTGGTTCATTTATAACATACTGAAGAGATTCAACTCTACTGAAAAGTACCAAAAAAGACAAAGTGAATGATGTAATGAACTTTCACATATTGGTTAATTTTAAACCAATTTTTCATATGTGAGATTCCAGGGAACATTCTGATAGCCTACCATGACCTATTATTAGGGCACTACTTCAAAACAAGCAATGGAACAGCACAAGAATTTCTCTGTATCATTTTTTGTGCATTATTTACCTATTTTGTCTACTAACATTAATGAGCACCACAACTTTATGACTAACACAGAGCCACTGTATGGATTAAGCCAGAAAGAAATGCAAAATATAGCACAGCGAGTTTAGGGGGAACTTTATTTTCAATGAACAGTGTCAATTAGATGAATCTACAGAACAGTCTGTAGTTATGACATAGGTCAACAGGGACATTATCCCTCAGCAAAAATAAATAAATAATTCTGAAGGCAGAACGTAGTAATGAATTACTTGAACAGAGAGCCAAGGAAATCTATGACTCTAAGAGAAGATACAACATATCCTACTGATTTATCTTGATAAGCGGTTCCACTTACGTGGATACCTAGAAACCTGCTTTCTGCTATGGAAATACCAAACCAAGAGAGGAAGGAAAAAAAAAAAAACTCCTTAAAAGCTTTAGTAGCTTCTGTGTGCATGAATTCAGTTTTGATTAATTTGAGAACAACCAAAGGAATCCCAGGCCCCGCCATGCTAACATAGCACATTCCACAATGCCTTGCTTTCAGTTTCAGAACCACATGAAGCACTGCCACGTTTCCATGGGCTATTTTGGCAACAGAATGCACACAATTCTTCAAACCATCCAAAAGGAAGTTCTGAGGAATTAACCTTCAAGAAGAGGCAGACAAAAAGAACCGAGCTTAGGAGTTCAAATAATTCTTCATTCCTAGGGTAAAATTCAGGAATTTAAGTTCCCATCAGGCACTGAAAGCTGTCTGGGAAATAGCTTTATTAAACCTTTGGATTAATGAACAGTTCAAGTTACACAGTCTAAACAACATTTACTTATTTCCACATCAAAAGTTTGATTTCTTTCAAATAGCAAGTAAGTGCATTTCAGTGCAGACACTTTTTAAGTGAATTTGTTGATTAAAAAAAGGAAAAACTTGAATATAAATTCGTAGCAGATAGAACCTTAAAAAAATACAGTCCTTATTGGGTGCCTGCTTTTAATTAAAGCTCATTTGACCGATTTGAACAGACTGTTTCTGTAGGTGGGCCTCTTAACATCCAACTTAATTAGGTCTCACCAACTAGCCCTGGGGCCACAAAAAATAAAAGTTACTGTTTCTCAAGAGTAACTTTAGGCTGTCTGTACACACATCCTGAGATAGACAAAATCAATTCCTTCCATCCTANGAAAAATAAAAGGAAAGTTACTGTTTCTCAAGAGTAACTTTAGGCTGTCTGTACACACATCCTGAGATAGACAAAATCAATTCCTTCCATCCTACAACTGTAGGAAGAATTGTTCTTCTTGTGAACAACAGATAAATACAACCACCACATTTTAGGGCACGACTTTCAGATGGAGCAGTAAATNCAACTGTAGGAAGAATTGTTCTTCTTGTGAACAACAGATAAATACAACCACCACATTTTAGGGCACGACTTTCAGATGGAGCAGTAAATGCTCAAGAATCTTAATAGATTACTGCTCGTGTCTTAGACTATGCCAGGAGGATACTCGGACATTTGCTCATTATGTCTCTCGTATTTAAGTGGGAACAAAAGTTAAGAGCACAAACTGAGGAGAGCCTGGGCCGTGCACCTGAACTCCCACCCACCTCCTGGAGACTCAGCAGTGGAAATTAGCACACGTGGCCGAGCAAGAATATATTCCAGTGCTGAGCTTCTATTACATAAGGAGTAATTGCACAATTACATAACAGTAGGTCAACAGCTTTGGAAATTAACAAGAAAAAAATCTTAAAAAACTCTACTTTCAGAGAAAACAACTTCATTCATGTGGAAGCATGAACATAATGAACTCCCAAATACTTCAGTGATATAGTCACGAACAAACCCACGAGGGCTGAATAAGCATTTACTCAAATGCACTTAGAGAGTTTATAAAATAGCAGGCCGCACCAGATTAAAAAACCCACAGAAGAAAATGCTCCGGAGCTGTCTCTCCTGTCGTTAAGGCCAAACTGCAGAAAAGGAAAAGCTGGCGCGTTCTGAAGAGGCATTTTTTCAAAAGCGATGAAAAACGAAGCACGGATCGCCCCAACTCATTGACTGGTGCTGCTAAACAGCTGCATACTAATGGCCTTGCATACATTACAAGTATTAGAGAACACTCTGAAATGAACAGACGACTTGAATCTTGGCAAACCGATGGAATATAACGCTTACAGAGTCATACTGGAAAGTAGTTAAACGCACTAATTAGCATTGGTAGTTCACTGCCACAGAACACAAGCCTAAAATAAAAAAAAAAAACAAAGATGAATGTTGACTAGAAGTCCTCTCTCCTTCCTTATGAGCCACAATGAAAAATAGTGACAAATACACAGACTTCTCATGCTCGCGCTATTCTATTCTTAGGCTCATAGAAAAAAATACTGGAAGAGAGAGCTCAGAGGGTCATCTGGCCGCTCCCTTCCCGAGCTCTGCTCATCTATGCTTCTGTCATGCCTGACACAAGTTGTCCAACCTGCAGCTTAAGGTCTTGGTTAACACAGACTGCATAGGGCTGCCAAGCAGCTGATCCCAGAGTTTCGGTATCATTATGCTTTAAAATAAAACAAAATCTTGTGGTTTATTTCAGTAAAGCTCAACCTGACTAACTCTTCCTGAGATCCAAGTCCATGATTTCTTGTACTCTTCACCATGACCCTACAAAAACTTCTTGCACACCTGAAAGCTGTTACTTCAGCCCTCTGTAAGCTCCTCTTCAAATTAACTCCTTTTATTCCCCTCTCCAAGTCAAGATTTTCCAGACTTAAGTTCACATGACAATTAAATGCATCTCATATCTTGTTGTTCATAAAGAAACTAAAAATCCAGAATACAAGATTGCCAAACAAGCAAACAAAAAGTCTTCAAGAAACCTTAAACTATTTCTTCATTTACAGCTTAATTTACTTAATTTACTTAATTCTGCCTTGATAATAAAACACCTGCCTAAAATAAAATCAAAAGAAAACATTGGTTTGTTGTTTTTTGTGGTTTTTTTTTTTTTTTAAGAGCAATTAATCATAGAGAAATAGAAAAGGCTACACAGCTTGTTTGAAGCAAAACTGAAAACTTTGGTAGATAAGTTTCAGACTTTCGCTCATCAGTACTGAAGAACAGTAAGTAATGGGTCAAATTATTGCCTGTTCCATCTGAGAGGAAGGCCTACCAGCCAGACTTCTATGTGAAAACTGTTTGCCTTCACTTCTGTTGACTTCTCATGGATATTCAGCCATACACCTACTGTATAGCTGTATGTATAACTGTATAGCAAACAGGTATGCAGGTGTTGGAGCAGAGAGATTATCCCATTACAAAGCAGAAATGAAATAAAGATCTTACCCATGTCCTGTGCCCCTGCAGCTGACTCAGTGCTCACCTCAGGTGGTCAATCAGAGGTTTAGGCCATGATTTAACAGTTCCAATACAACCTACCAACAAGTCCTCTCTTCCAGTGATACTGAGTAGTAATACAAAGGAATCCTGAAGGCATTATCTCAATTTCATGCCAGTGGTTGCTTGGCCATACCAGCATGAAAGATCACTGAGATTTTCCCTTTTGATTCCAGTGGCAGTACAAGGAAAATATTTGGCTTTGGTAGGAATGAGCCACAAGAGCATCAGTAGACATGTTTTAACACCAAACAGACGTCAACTATGTCTTATATAGCTTGATAGCATTTTACTGTGCTGAAAAACTAAAACATAGGGCAGATACAATAGTTATTCTTTTACTTTGCAGGTCTATACTATCTTTGTAGATCATCAACTAGAATCCAAATCCACAAAGGTAGAAGCATCATGTAAATGTCACTATCACATTAATTTATGACTTTATCAACATCAGATAAGACAAGATTTCTATGACAAATTGAATCCAGAACACAAATTTCAATGTCATCTCTAAATCATAAATTCTCCTACTGCTAATGCCATCTGAAGATCTGTACCTAGACGCAGCAAGTGCCCCATCCAGAAGCTCCAAGCCATTTCCATGACACCAGACCCTTGTTTTAACACAAACTTTCAGGACATTTGAGAGTTTGACTCTTCTCTGTTTTCCCAAGGTCGTCACTATCAATACTTCACCCAAATAAATAGTTAAGATTAAAAATAGACGTGGAACTAGAACTAAATTTAATGCTTGCTTCAATGTTATAAGATTAACTATGAATGCGATGCACACTCTCAAAACTCCTCCTGTTTCAGAGCTCTCACAAATACTTAATGTTACTTTGGTTAATAATAATATCATTGCATAACTCTTAACATAACCCACATGGATGCAATGACCCACAATGAAGACATTCTGCAGTTGAAAAGGGGAAAATTGAAAACTGTCAGCACATCATTTTTTTGTTATTCTGCTTTTACATCTGAAGTATATTACAGGGAATGCAGTTAAAATGAAGCTAAGTTCAGTCTTCTTTACTCCTCTCCCCACATTAAGAATATTTGTTAAAAATAAGGTCAGTTTATTTGTTCTTTGACTATAGCACACTTGCTCTGAAGGAGCAGAGAGCCACTGAAACTGTCTTCTCCCAGCCTCTATGGGGGACATATGTACAATGCCGAACCTTCTTTCTTCCAAGCATGACAAAAAAAAAAGATTTTTTGAATAATGCAGCCTTACAGCAACACATCTGTATGCTGTTGTTTGGTCCACTGGAGTCCATGGAAGATCTCACTACAAATAAGTGCAGCACATCCACTTGGGCTTTTGTTGTACTTCCAAGCAAGCAGTACTTACAGTTCAGTCCATCTACATCACACTTAAGTAACTGTATTACCAGAAAGATTTTTGCAAGCTTTAACTACTCACTATGTCAATCCAACTTCTATTACTTGAGTCATACTCAAAGAAAAAAAGATGGATGTAATATCCAGGAGAAGCAAAAACTGATCTATAAGACATCATAAATATAAATTCTGTATTGATTCAACTCTGATTCATCCCACACAAGATTTAGCACACATCTCGAAACAGAAAATTCTCAAGATCCTTTTTGGATTGTATTAGAATCTCTGAAAACCCAAACAATGAAAGCTTCTGGCCTGTCAATTCAAATTCCAGATTCTTGTTGGCTCTGGGCTGTGCAGTTGGCAACATGACAAATTCTTTTCCCACACAAGAACTGCAGCAGAAATTCCCCAACACACAATTAGTATAACCTTCCTAGCCACACAAGAGTCAATCCTGACGAGGGAAGCCTTCCTCAGAAAGCCTGCTCTGAAATACACGACGGCCAACAGCCATGACGTGTCTTTCTTTGACTTAAAGTAAAATGTATTTGGTTGAAAGTAGCATTATTTATTTTGGTAGAAAGACTGAAGAGGGACAGGATGTTTGCTTATTCTGCTTATGAGTACAGTCTGTCGAGGGTAACAGATAAAATCAGAAAGAAAATACTGCTGGAAACCGTTGTCTTTGATACATCACTTACTTGTTAAACCCAATACATTACTCAGTTTGTGCATGTACCTGTTTCATTACTTGTAATAGTTGGTTTTCAAAAATCAACTTCTTCCCCAGAGCATCAGCATGCAGGTAGAATATAAAACGTCTGTTACTGTACAGTAATATTTTTCCTTTATTCAATTTTTTTTTCCTTTATTTAAAATTCAAACTGAATTCAGTCTTATTCAACCTTGAGTTTGTCTTATTCAGAGGTATATACACAGATTTTGAAAAGCCAACAATAAGAGGATGCTGTATTGTCATCAACTGTGGTGTGCTACTGCTTTCATGAGACCTACTTCTATTGTCAGTCTTGATGTCAGTTTGAACACCAATTTCAAAGAGTGTGAATCGGGATGCAAACTGTGGAAATCTTTCACAGCAGTGAAACTAAAGAATGCAATCATTAGGATAAAGAGAGAGACCAGCTGTAACATCAGGACAGATTATTTTGACAAGGAGCTGGTCATAACACTATTTCAAGATCAGAATTTTACTGCAATCCTGCACTGAAGAAATACGTAACATCCCTGTTATCAAAGTGCACCAAATCTGAACCATAACTCTACAAACATTCTTCAAACAATTCTCATTACAACTATTTGATGTCTATAATACTTCTTGTTTACACTGTGCCTTTCATTGGGTTGGGCTAGACCAGCTATAGAAGCCCATTCCAACCCCTACAATACTGTGATTCTAAAGCAGACACACTAAGACTGCTAATAACAAAAAAGAGAAAAACAGGCTTACTACAGCATCAGATGCTATCCTAACTACCCAAGATGACAGGACAAATTAACATTTGCACTGCATGTTTTTAACCACTTGGCAGTTAAGAGCCTGCTTTGGGTGTTTCCCATCAAATATTCAGTGGTTACTATTTGCAATGATAATGACTGTCATTTCTAAGTTAGTGTTGGTAATGGCCTATTAACAAAAGAGACTTTTCCACACTCACAATAAAATAGCTGTTGGCTCAACAAAAATCTTGATGACAACTTCAGGTATACTTTTGGCTTTGGGGACTTCAGTACGTACACAGCCTCTTCCAGAATTGAGGAGATTTGGTTAGTGCCATCTACAATCAATTTCATGTCAGTTACCAATGGAAAGAATTCTGAAGCTGCAGTGGGCATTTTCTTAGAAATTGATGCTTGTACCACTGAAAAAGTGTTCTGTGAATCCATTAGCGAAGATGATAAATGCTAAAACAATTTGATAAATGAAGGGTAAAGCTAAATGACAAAATGAAGACCACACTCCTCCCAGGATACAAAAGTAGTCTAGTCTGAATATTACAGTTAAGAATTCAGACAAAAACACCTTAATTTATATTTAAAAAAAGTAATCAACTTATCATGAAAGAAGCAGTGCTCTAACTTCAAGGAAAACTTGAAAGAAATTGGCACGAGATATGAAACAAGCCATTGCTTCATGCTCAGATCGTTTGTTTTCCAACACTGATGTTTTATTATGAAGATCCTCAGATACTGTCAGAATCCACAGCACACAACAGTATGGAAATGGTTGGCACATACAAAGAAGTGGCTTCCTGAAAACACTACCAGCCCAGCTGTTCACATGGTCTGACGCTCTGCACGCTGCAACGTTAACTTTCAAGAGTCAGAATATTTCATTCATACTTTTAAATCAGTAGAAAAGATTTTAGGCTTCACCCTTATCCAAACAATTTGAGGATCACCAACCATCACTACTGAAATAATCTTTCACCATTATTAGGAAGATGGAAAAACACAAAATCACAACACTGGAAGAGAAAACACTGACAACAAGTATTTTAATAAGTGAACAAACACACTGAGGAACTTTCAGGACTAGTCACAGTTTTTGTCAGAAGGTGCTGCTGATGTTTTAGAAAGGTCAGCTTAGCATTTTCTCGTACATACCTCTCCACACAGAAAACTCCAGCCAACATCTTCTGCTTGCTAACAGACTCCATATTTACCTCAAGATGGATCTAGACAATCACAATCTATTATTTATCACCCCAAGATTAAACTGCTGTACCTTTCTTTACCTTATTCAGGCATTGCCCTCACTGGAAATACATCCAAAGGGACAGAAAATCTTACTGGCATTTCTGGGAAGCGCGTGACCAGCAGACAAAGCAATCGCTGTGGGCTTTAAGTTACACAAAAAATAATACAAATAGAATATATTACTGTAAGAATCATGATAAAACTGAAAAAAAAGATGAACAAAGAGTTGTAGTGAAAATCAGAGCTGAAAAGTCAAAGGCAAGCATTCAAAACTTAGAATGACATTTGAAATCGATTTAAATATCTGTCATATCTTCTAATTTATTGTCTATCAATTTTGCTGTACAATGCTAAATAGAAACTCAAAACTATCCTTTCTTACTTACACTACTGCTAACTTCCTGTCCTCTGCAGGATTATATTCCATCCCTCCTCAATGGGAGCAGGCAACCTTTCCTGCACTTTTTTTTTTCCAGCAGTTCCACAGTCCCTCTCTTTCATGAGCAAACGGAGATGCAGGAATAGAAAGCAGTGAGACCTACATTTAATCAAGTCTCTTCAAAATACGTATCAATAAGGTCCGGAAACTTTGACCTACAATCAAAATATAAGAGAGTTTGTTTTGATACAGTGATGTCAGGATCAGTAAAGTTAGATTTCAAATAGCTCCTACAGGAATGAATGTCATCTTGTTTTTGACATCTTCACCAGCCTAACAATTTAGGGCTCAAAGTAATACAGGTTTTCTTAAATAGATTAGAGGATTTCATCTGCTTAGCTTTTATAGACCAATGACCCTACCACAATCTTGACTTCCCTCAGTCTGACTTCCCAGGGGGTAAGAATCTGCAGAGCCAATTTCCTGTCCCGCAGTTACTGAGCAGAATGGGAAATGGCAGTTTTCTCAAGAGCATCTTTCCCAGATACTCTGACACAGGATCTTTAATTTCTGTGCCAAGATTTTGGGTGAACCCATCAGCAAATAGGCAACAGCTCAAGTATAACAGATCAATCCAACTGCTTGTCTGTCAAAATTCCACTGGTCACCTTCTCTCAGCTCACACTGGAGGATATTACGGCTTTTGTTTTTCCTATCTATTCCTACCAGAGGGCCTGAAGAATGATATACTAACTGCATTAGATCAAATTCACATCACTTATGCTGAAAAGCCAGAACGGCTGTGACACTGATATCACTCCCTCACAGCAGGGATGGATGGTGAAAGGAGAGTGGATGTTTAAAAAAAGGAAACAACAACAACAAAGATAATATGCTTAAAAGTACTGAAGATAATCTATTAATTTATTACTGACTTCTACCTCTACTTCTCTGTCATGCAGTGGTATAAACAACAAGAGATTACATCCATGCACCCATACATTTGGCAATTAAAGACATAAGAAAATGTCATGTTATGTTTTTCTTGGAGGAGCATCAGGAAGCAAAACAGGGAAAAGACGACAGATTAGGACAGATTTAAGAAAAAGGGGCACACAAAAGCTTTAGAACTGTCATTATTTCCCTGCAAAATACAGGGATGTTATTCCAACCTCTACATGCATTACCAGTTCACAACCTCACTGGTTTCCTTTCCTCACCCCAAGCATGGTTAGAAAGGCAGAGAAATGCCTTAACAACAAAGCAATAGCTATAATGATTTCCACAGAAAACACACCTGATCTTTATTGTTTTAAAGGGAAATCATCAACAGTTGTGGTTCTAAGATTTACCAAGCTAAGAAACATCCAAATCTTCCAGAGAGGGCACAAAGCTTCTCAAAGCCAGAAATCCCTTCTCTGTACCCACACTTCTTACTGAGAAAGATAAACAGAAGCTGACTGGATACAAAAACTTTTATTTATCCTATTATTTATGTTCTAAGACATATTCCAGGCACTGCGTAGAGAGAAAATATCATTGTATAAACAAATTTCACAAACTAAGCCATATTGGCTTGTTCTTCAGATGAAGAAAAAACACTCCTGACAAATGGAAAACTGTTGGACACATTTTATTTTTAAGGTTCTGAAGATTTTTTTAGAATGAACCTACTCTTCAAACAACAAAACTGTATTTTCAAGCATTTGGGTCTTCTTCAACTACACTCAAAGAGAGAATGCAGATCACCATTTTCAGTAACAAAACACAGGCTGTAGCAGGTGAAGACGCTAACAGATAACTCAAGAGGAGAGACACGTGAAGGAAACAGTGGACTTTTAAGATGCAACTCATAATTCCAACTACAATTTCTTCAATTTAATATTTACCTGCTCCTCTCAGGCAAGGGCTTTATTGATAAAATTTATCAGCCCTTGGCAAATCACCATACCGTGAACTGTGATGAATAACCTGGAGGGGCTGATGGTTCACTCTAATTCCCTCTAAACTTTGCTTCACATTCTTTCAGCACTAAGCTATTCCATATACCCTACACTGCACCAAAACCTATTTAGATTGCTTTGCATGAAGTGAAAATGGAGTGAGAATCATTTCTCAAACACCTTCGAACAGCTCAGCCTTTGCATTGCATTGAAGAATTTCCACGCACATTTCCATTGCGCATACAAGCAGAACACGATAAATACTGTAAAACTTAATCCTGCAAACCTTCATTCAACTTCTGAAGATGCAATGACTTCACTGAAACTCTTCATCTGAGCACAAGCACAGCTGTTTGCAGTGAAATTCTCCATTTCTTGTCTTTGCAATCTTCAAATACAATTGAGAAGGCCAGAAGCTCCCTCTCCACAGCAGCCTCACTGGGGAAATAGAGAGCCCCTTTCCCCCTCCCACCCCAACATCCTCAGATGATGCTAAACGACACTTCTGGCTGATCTCAGAACAGCTGAGCAAGTCAGTTAAGACCTGCCTCTTGTCCTAAACATTAAGAGACTGATACTCTGTCAGTACTCAGTATTGAGGTATGAACCAGCCACCTGATAACCAGCTACTCAGAGAGCTTCAGAAATAGCCATATTCTGGAAATACCTCATCAGCACTGTCCTTGGGATTCTTCCTGGATACACTTCATTATGAAATAACTAGTGGTTTATTTGTTTATTTTAGTGATTAATGACTTTTATTGCAAATATTAAAGCATTACATGAGTAAACACCATCCACTGGTTGCGTGCCCTCTAAAACAAAAATATTGCTTAATATTTCATCAGAAGATACTGAAGCGCTTTAGAAGGAATTATGAAGAAACAAAAGGAGAATGGATTTGACCCAATCCAATAGCAAAGCAAAGAAGACACTTCTACTGTCTTATCCACGAAGCTGTGCAGTGTCCTGAACGTGACTTATCAGGCATACATATATCTCTTACACACAGCACAGCCTCATAAAGAATGATAAAGCAATTCAAAAATACGTTGAACAATTAAATTAATTATCATGCATCAGCAGCCAAATCTGAGTTTTGCTCTAGTGGATGGAAGCTTTTTGCATCAATATAAAATTTCATCAGAAATAATGATTGTTAATGCAATAACAATGTACTTATTCCATTCTAATGTCAACTCCAACAAAAGAAAAAAGCAAAGTATTGTCCCCCACTACAACAATAAGGAATCCTTTTCTTTCTCTGTCTCCCACTTAGGGCATAATATAATTTAGTGTGCTCTAATATTTTTCAAGGAACAATAATTTTAAAAGAAAAATTAATAAACTTTGTGGTGTCTATTGTGAAAAAGACTCGTAATCAATGTGAATTACAGTGCAGTTGGGCCTATTACTTACCAGCTTGCCTGAAGACCAAAAATGCACATTCCATTCACATGTATAACACAGTGCAGCACTGTAGAAGTGAATGGGCTCTCCTGAACAGTATCTGATAACACACTGACAACAGCTGAAAAAGGAAAGTATGGGAG
The DNA here is from genome assembly GCA_002909625.1 of Bambusicola thoracicus. Classification (NCBI taxonomy): domain Eukaryota; kingdom Metazoa; phylum Chordata; class Aves; order Galliformes; family Phasianidae; genus Bambusicola; species Bambusicola thoracicus. The sequence goes on from PPHD01007512.1 coordinate 19,614, forward strand.
TATGACCCACAAAGGGCTAAAGGAGGTTTCCTAGTAAATCGACAAACATCTTCAGCATTTTAACATCAAGTGTATGAACTGTGCTGAATTCCTAGATCTCTTGGGGACTTCCACAGGTTTTCTTTCCAATCACTGCATTAGCGGGGAGGGGAAACTCAGAGCTTTAATGTTATTTATTTATTAAATCAAAGGTGCTTCTAATATAAGGCCTAACATCTTGAAAGATTTAACCTCTGTGACCAGGAAGCTGAACACCTCTAATTCCCAACATGTCTCTCCACTGTAATAGTGCATGTACTGTGAGGAACGGTCCCTCCCTACTGGAAATGAAGCCTGACCTCTCCTCTTTCTGTTTCCTATATATTCCCAATAGCTATTAATTCGTAACCCAAGAAATTCTCAGAACACACAGTTCACATGTAGGCACGGCGATCCTACCCATAACCCCCTGAGCTGATCAGCATCATCTCAAATTCCTCCCTGAAGAGCCCGGGGTAACGCTGCACCCTCTCCACTCAAGGAAAACCAGGAAGAAGGTCAAAGTCTCTCCGGCTGCATTTCAAACTCCCCCAATATTTACTGGCTGAACTCTGATTTAGTTTTCCCACTTCATAGGACCGCCATGTTTGAAGTTTTTCAAAGAAACCCTAAATACGAATCACGCGTATTGAAAAAGAGGAACGCCATGCAATCCAAATAATCAACATTGCTGTATTCTGCAATAGCCTAAAATGACTTAATTCCAAATATCAGACTTCACCTGATTTTATGCTGTCACTCGGTAAAAATCTATGCTGGGGTTTGATTATTTGTTTTTCTTGGAGTAGGAGGATTATTTTCATGTGGAGAGGATTGATTTCATTCCTGTGTGAGCTGCTGTTGATATTCCCAAGCAGAAAGATTCCTTTCTAGAATTATCATCAATATATATTACGGGAGTGTTTACTTCCATCCTGCCTCTGTTCTAAAAGCCTCCTCTGTGCTAATTCCCAGAGCAAGGCTACAGGTCTCCTGCTCAACATTTCTCTGTAGATTCTCTAATCCTTTTCTCCTTAATCTCCATTATACAAAAAGAAATCCACATATGCACGGTCTGTGAGAAGCTAAGTAACTTTACCTCTCACCATAGTTACCACATCTGATTTAACCACTGGCTCCGGACATTGAATCATTGTCCTTTAAGATTAAAGATTTTTATTTGTGTATGCCTCGATACGTTCAACAAGCATAAAATCCTCAAAACAGATTGATTTTAATATCATTAGTAGACGATTACATTTCAATTTATGCAGCCGCAAGAGAACATGCCATCCACCTCTGCTGCTTCTGTACTGTGTTGTTTTCCAGGATCTCAGAAGCTCCAACGTTTAAACGTGTTACTATGACTGTTATTAAAAAGGTTTTCAGCCTAATCCAATTCTCGGAATGGTTCTGAAGCAATTTTACATTCAGGTTTTCATCTGTGTGCCCAACTATTCCATTACACTTTTTGTCTCTCATGGTAACCAATTTTATTTGACTTAACAGAAGCTGTTCAAATATTTAAAGGCACTCCGAGATGGCAGGAGTTTATCTAGGAGCATACATGTTGTGTCACGGATATTCCTTTCCTCGTTCTTACTCGCTGCCTTTTCTTTCCCCCTCCCTAGGAAACAAACGAGCTCCGGAGTGGCCCCACCGCACCGGGAACGTGCTCACTTCAGCTGTTTATGCGAATATTCAAGTTACAATGGGCACGTTTGGAAATCACGAGCTCGGCAGTTCAAGCAGATGCTTCTTACGTTCCTTCATATGCACGGTATCCCTCTGCCAGGATCGGCGAGCGCAAGAACTAAAGTATAAACATCTGCAACACCTCGTCGTTTTGTTCACATTCTCGCACGCATTTCCTTGCTAACTCCAAAAAGGCACAACGGTGTAAAAACGGGGAAATCGGGCACATCTGGGCGATAGCGACGGCCAACGGAATGAAACATGAATAAACAAAAACATGGCGAAAGTGGCCTGGGGTTGTTACACTGTCAGATCATTTTTCCAAGCCCAACATCAAGGCTTTTGTTACAACCAAAGCGGTCATTTGCATGGAGAACCAACAGGGTTTCTTCTTCTTCAGCGTTTCCCGACCGTAACACACACTCGCTCTCTCCCCGACACACACACACACGCAGGCAAAGCTTCCCTCTGGCAAACGGCCCCCGAAACGCACACATATTCGCAACTACGGAACCGCGGATCGCGAGCAACGCTCCGCATACCGAACGCTTCGCTACCGAGGCGGAATTTCGGCAGAAAAACAACAGACAAACCTTTGGAGCGCTGCCCCAGCCGGAGTTGCTCTCCCTCTCCCTCTGCTCGGCTGTTACTGACAAGATCAGGCTGAGATGAACAAGTCCCCGCTCCTCCAGCCTCGCCGCTCTGCTCTTCCCACCCGCTCCGGGCTTTAAATAATGGCAAACTTTCACAAAGTTAAAAAATGCCCTGAATTAAAGCAACGCGAGGCACAATGACAGGAAAGCAGACAACGCAGCCTGGACAATCGCCGCAGCAGCACGAAGGGCACCGCTCCGTAGTTAGGGCTGTGTCAGCACTTTCTTCCTCAGCCCCCCCACTTCTCAGGGGCCGCGACTCCGAGCAGTACCGAAGTGCTCCCGGCTAAAACGGGGGCTTCAAGGTGAGCCCCCTCCCCTGTGCACCCGAGCCCACCCATTCACATCACTCACAAAGTTACGGGAGCGCAGCAGGCTGAGCACTCGCATCAGAGCAGCGCATCCCAAATGTTGTTGTTTTTTAACGTAAACAGGGCTCTTTTAAAAAAAGAAATTTCGCAAGCATTTTATCTACGTGGCGTATTTTGGCCCCCTCTGTCTATATATACGTATACATATTTTTAAATCGAAGTAAACTCACTAATCCTCGGACACCTGAAATTTGCTTTGTGTAAGCATGGCATAATTCCTCCATCCCTGCTAATTGTCACGGCCTGCTCACACTGCTGGGCTGCCCACGGCCTCTGCTGAGGGTTCGGCTCCCATCCATCCAGGCAGTGTTGGAACCTCAGCTGCTCGCTGAGCACACCTGCACCTTCCTCTGATAAGCCAAGTGTCCTCACAGGCATGCTAAAATAAGAAAACAATCTGCTTGATCTGCACATCAGTCATTTCTTTTGAGGTAAAGCTGTGCATTTAATGTAAAAATGCAAAAGAAAGACTGTTGGGCGAGAAACCCAAGTGCACGTTTTGCCCCTTCAGACTGATACAGAGGAGCTCATTTATCCTCACAGAACTCAGCACATCAACACTTGTTCATCGAAAGAAGGCTCTCTGCTCTCTGTGAATTTCTGACGCCGCAGTTCTGTTCCGTATCTATTAC
>PPHD01007513.1:0-22980 GCA_002909625.1 Bambusicola thoracicus
CCAAAACCTTTCTCATTTAAATACAGAGATGAGGGCAGTGAGAAACTGCAGGAAAATAAAAGAAGAGAGAACAAGCGAAAAAAAAATAGGGTAACTGACATCAACACAGAAGCAGAAATCAACTGCCTTAGAGGAAAGAAGTGTTGAGGGTTTTATTAGGTAAAAAGAAAACTAAAGAAACAACAAAACCTCATGCTTTTTGAAAGCCATAAATTGGAAAGTTCCTTACTGCTGTACTCAAAGAAGAACAACAGAACAATTTAGTCTTATTTCAGAGCAGAATGTGTAATACAGTCCTTTCAATGGTCTTGTGTTTGTAGCCTGAGATTTATCTATTTGTAATGCATACGTATGTATAATACATACGTATATACTACATATGCATTACACATACATACGTATATATAAGTTTGCATGTCTGTGTGGGTGTGTGTAGGAACTGCATATATATGTCAATCTACCAACTTAATTACCTTGGAAATTTGAGAGCGGTGCTTAACTATATAGAACTGGAGGCAGAACTCACTTTGTTCTGCAACAGCAGCTTGTATTCTTTTAAGCTGCCTCTTTGGGAATTCAGTAACTCTCAGGGCAAAGTTGGGGAGCGGGGAGAAATGGTTTTAGTTTTACGTGAAGGTGGAAAAGTTCAGGGTTTAATTTACCTCTTTTGCATGCAGAGGACATTCACGTGAAAAAAGTTACCCACATCCCACTGGATGCAGCAGTGTGAGTTTTCAAAGGAAAACCAACAGTAGCTTTTCCTCTGAGTTACAGCTCTGAAAACAATTATTATTCAGTGACATGCAGTGATTAATGTACTCACAGAGAGTTACAGAAAATTGAAAACTAATGGTTATAGTAAATGAAGTGGAACCAAAACTCTTTCTGTTTTGTTATTTGTGCTCTTATCTAATCAGTTCAAATAAGGTAATTTTCTGAGGATATTAAGAACATCAAATTATCCATGAAAATAAAGGAGTACAGTCTCAGAGTACATTCAGTTTGATTCAAAAGCAAAACTAGGAAGGATTTGGAAAACAACTTCATGACACCTTTTGCTGGAGATGAACAACTGCTGAACAGAACTGGCATTTCCAGCAAGCCACTGCCATTGCTAAGATAGGTAGCTTAAGCAGGGACTGCTTGCACTATCACAACATTCTCGATTTTGTACTGAGAAATCCCACTCTATTTCAAAGACATTAATCACTCAGATCTGCCTCCTTTAAAGCTGATACTCCCTGAAGTAGACGGTCACGGGGCTCCAATTAGCAGCCAGTTTTGCTGACTGAACTTCTGGAAGTGCTTAATGAACTTTGGGATGAAGGCATAAATATCCTGTATTTCTTTTAAACGTTCAGCAGGATATTACGGCCATTATCCCTGTTTTACTTTCACAGAACACTTTTATCATGCAATTACAAAGTGCTTGACTAAATTGATACCTCCGAGTGTTATTCACCATCATTATCTGTAGCTTTGATTTAAGCAGGAGTAAGGCATGAGGTACCATGGATTTTGCTGCAGCATACACAAATGACCAGTCTTTGGTGCCTTGCACGTGCTCTGGTTGACTGCAAGAGCCATTTGTAAACAACACAAGTAACTGCACAATGATAGCCTTATTGCCATGATTTTACATCCAAAGGCAAACTATACCACAGGATTTGTAGTGCTGCACAGAGAAGCCACCTCTCTTCAGAGCTGATGTTACCGATACCAACTTTCAGGTCTGCTTACATTCAACCGCTTTCTCAAACAGTGCCCAAGTGGCTGATCCCAATACCACCTGCAAAGCTGTTTTGAAACGAACAGAGTCCCGAGGGATGGGCTCCTGCAGAGCTACGTGCACAAGAGCTACAGCGACACAAGCTGTGCAGCCGGTAACTGGCTGAATAAACAGTTGCTACAGCTCAACCACACAGGTCCTGTCATCCATAACCAGAGGCTCATCTGGGAGGAAGTTTAACAAGATTAAATATGCTCCTCTTTAGGGAGAGAAGGCAAGCATGTTTTGTCACGTTATAAGGGGCGAGAAAGGAAAAAGAATGCATCCATATTACTCAAAAACGATAGAGCTGTAAATGACTTACTGGAAATCTTAACTGATTGTAGATGAGCATCAAACAGTTGAGAAAGCAGTACCTTCAAATGTATTTTCCTTACATTTAAAATGTAGATACTCTCAGCATTTGCATATAAGAGGGAATTTAAGAAAATGTGAGAAAACCAAGCTACTATGCTAATCTCTAGAACCACATAAACAGCATTTCATGAGATTTACTTACTAGATGTTAAACAGCTATAAGTTTTCTATATAACATGAACGCAGCCTGTTTTTCAAGACCCATTACTGTGCCGCACAGAAAGATGACAATTAAAACATTCACACTAAGCTCAGGAGAATTAAATCACTCCCATTTGGTTTCATTAGTCAAAGATGATGGATCATTATTCCAATGCAAATGACACTGTTAGCCTCTGCTGCTCATTTTTTGAGCTGAATCCCCAGCATAAATCTTTGGAGAAAGCAGGTCGGTGCAGTTGTACACCACCCAACACCGGTGATGGGAAGACATACACGCTTCATGCATTTCAATCCTGCACTGCTCACGGCACTGGGTCTTTAGCATTCTGGTCAATAGGGAGCTATTCTATGGCCATTACCAGATGAGATGGATAGAGCATCTCTCAGTGCTTGAGGAAGTAATAAATGCACATTAATCACACAAGCACAGGACTGGGAAAGGTACCACAGGGAGTACACTAACGTAGAGACATTAAGCTTCATCTTAGCTACTTCCCCCCTCCATAGAATGGGGCATTTTTGGTACACCTTCAAAGTTGAACTCCAAGGAACAGACAAACAAAAGTATTTCAGACAACCAGCATGCAAGAAACACTTCTTTACTCTTCTTTCAACATTCCATAAGGTTACAGTCACCAGTATGAACGACACTAGCTTAATCATTGCAACAATAATGCCCCTGCCCTTCACAAAACCTTAGGGCAGTGAAGGATGTGAACTTAGTGCATTTTATATATTCATCAGCAAGCACGAGTGTGAAAACATAACTTCTCCATGTGTCTGAACTTCCTTTTTCCAAATAATCTTCTTTCATTTATCTCTTGAAAATAACAGAGAAACTCACCTTCTCAGATACCTTGAAACAAACAGTTAGCAATCAGCTAACTCATTTAAACCACTGCCTTTAACTGATTACATCCTTAAGGATGCATGTATTCGGTGTTTGAACCCTAGTACCCAGGATTTCCCTTTGTTAGATACTACTTACTCTTTATAACGTCAACTGAAGTCATTTCCCGATTTTACCAGTCAAATGGACTTGCTTTAAGTGTCTGCACATAGGTCAGATTGTAGGAAATTACAGAGAGTTCAACAGATATGTCTAAAACTGTTTAAGCCCACAAAGCTTATGATATATATAATAATGCAGTTTACAAAGAGCACTGAAGAACAATAGATGCTACTTAATTATGTACTTAATCCTTTCAGCAATAACTAGCTTAAAAAAAAAAAAACTCTGAGACAAAGATGTCAACATGATAAAGGCCAAATTAAAAGAAACAAAACAAACGTTCCCAGCACCAACTTCTCCTTAAAAAACAAGCACACAATACCTGCTTCAGCTTCATGTAGAAAGTTTCTGTGAAGGTTTTCCTGCTGAAGTACCAGAAGCGTTCGTTGGCAGGATACACGCGCACAACTGTCTCCAGCAAGAACCGCACTGGTTCTACTACCTCAGTAACAACCATATCCACTGCCACAGTCATGTACACACGCTTATCTGAAACACAAAAATAAGTCACGTACAGAAGAAGTTGTCAAAGAATAAAATCCCTTAAAACAATACACAAGTGAGCTGTAGCTCAAATTGGAAACTAACTCAAAGAAACACTTCAGATCCTGTTTACCTCCATGTCCATACTCTGTCAGTTATAAGGCTAAGAAGGACATAGAGCTGCTGGAGCAGGTCCAGAGGAGGGGCACGGAGTTCATCAGAGGGCTAGAGCACCTCCACCACAGGGATAGGCTGAGAGCACTGAGGCTGTTCTTCCTGGAGAAGAGAAGGCTCTGAGAAGACTTTATAGCGGCCGTCCAGTACCTGAAGGGGCCTACAGGAAAGCTGGGGAGGGACTTTTTATAAGGGCATGTAGCAATAGGACAAGGGGAAACGGCTATGAACTGGACAAGGGTAGGTTTAGACTAGATATTAGGAAGAAAGTCTTTACTGTGAGGACAGTGAGACACTGAAACAGGTTGCCCAGAGGTTGTGAATGTCTCCCCCCTGGAGGCATTCAAGGCCAGGCTGGATGGGGCTGGGAGCAATCTCGTCTGGTAGGAGCTGTCCCTACCTATAGCAGGGGTTGGATCTAGATGGTCTTAAAGGTCCCTTCCACCCCAAACCATTCTATGATTCTATGAGTAAAGAAGTTTCACCTGCCCCTTTCCCATTCTGTGGGTTAGATTATCTTTGCATCAGCAGTGTGCAATGCTGTTTTTTCTCCCTTCATCCTTAAGCATAACTCAAACTTTTAAGTAGAGCAAAATACACAATCAATCAGAAGATGAAGCAGAAATAGTTGAAGTGTATCTTGTAGATTTACAATGCAAGAAAAGGATTGTGGCTTCGAAAAACATTTATCAAGAGTAGCAACCATCATTTTGAACCAGAATTGATTTCCTTCAGCCAGGAAGCACAGCTTTGTGTAATAAGCGCTGAACATCAGATTTTGAACACCTAGGCTATCCTGTTCTCAGACAAAAGAGGCAAGCAGGCATTTAAAAACTAAACACACATTTAAAAACCAACCAACAACAACACACACACAGAGTCGTATCCTAAAATGGAAACTGTGTCAAGCTTCACAGCAAGTAGTTTCACACGATAGTCTACATGCTACTAGAAATAATGTGATTTGAAAAACCAGCAGCAAAACAGCAACATTGATTGCGTATCCTTGGATATGCTTTTATGCAACTGATTGCAGCTCTGCCTTGGAACAGGAAACAGGCTCTAGATTTGCATTAAAACTTTATATCGCATCAGAGAACATCAGTTCCAGCAACAAGGAAGTGTGCTATAAATGCAAGTGCTTCCGCTCATCACTTCTTCAAAGATGACGGTCATGTAATGCTATTTGTGATCAGCTCACCTCCAAGTTAAAAACAAAACAACAGCAATGTCTAGGTTTTATACTACTCTGCTGGTTACAGAATGGGGAAAACTTCTGTATGCCTAGGTAGCAAAAATCCTGATTATCAGGAAGCAGAAACTTACGCCCAAACACTAGCTTAGTATCTCTAAACCTGCAATACATAGGGTCTACGTACAATTATTCACATTTCTGTGTTGCATATGTATGTACAGAAAAGTTCTGTTTCCAGTCACAGATGCTCACAACATGATTGTGTATGTACTCAGACATATCCATCATGATTCCCAGGAAAAAATCTATGCATCAAACTTGGGTCATTAAAAAAATACTTAAGTTAGATTAAATTACCTTTAGGTGTTTCCTCATTAAGTACTAGAAACATAGGTGCGTTAGGATTCCATATTCCAGTAATTACATAAGCCTTCCCATCAGAGCTTTTTCCCATGGACTCCTAAAATTAAAAGAGAAATAAAGGATTTTATTAGAGATCAAAAAGAATGAGTGTGGGGAGGTAAAGCAGCTCTAGGAATTTAAGAATATCATTACGTTCACATTAGAGAACACAATCCAAAGTGAGAACATGGTATAATGCACTGGAAAATGGCATGGGGAAATTGCATAGAAAGAAGAAACATTATATACAAGAAACTGAAGGCAAAGATAGCTTAACCTACTTTTTTAATACTTATTAACATAGAGGCTTTTGGTGGGATGTCTGCCACTGCTGTCTAAGCAGAGATATTATGGAGTGATGGAATATAAGAGACTTCAAAAAAATGAACTAGCATCACAGTATCATAGAATCATAGAACTGCTCAGGTTGGAAAAGACCTTAAAGATGATCAAGTCCAACCACAACCTTACCATACTACTCTACCAACCCTCTGCTAAATCACGTCCCTGAGCACCAATCCAAACAGGTTTAAACACATCCAGGGATGGTGACTCAACCACCTCCCTGGGGGGTCCATTCGAGTGCTTAACAACCCTTTCTGTAAAGCATTTCCTGATATCCAACCTAAACTTACCCTGGTGCTTCCTGTGGATTTCCCCTCATCCTGTCACCTGTCACCAGTGGGAAGAGACCAACCCCGCTCTGTGTACCCAGGAATGATCCAGAATATAATCTTAACTAAGTAAGACCCTAATTACATCAACCAAAAGGCCAGGTTAGTGTTTTTCACTCCAAAATTCTCTCTCTGCCATACCTGCCCCTGGGTTGCTCATGCATGGACCTTCTCTAAGTATGACAACAGTTTGCAGTTCCAGTCCGTAAAAATTTGACATTTAAAGAACCAAGTTTCAGGGCAATATGCAAATGAAGTCGAAAGAGCCACATATGTTAAAGTTAGTAACAATAGCAAAGCCTCTATATTTGCATTAGGATAATCTTAAACCATGCATCTGTTACTCCCAGAAATACTTTTTGTAGACCTGCTAGAACAGTCAGAGTGCATGATCTCCACATATGTACTTATCCCACAGTAGTAATAGTTCATATTTCCTGCAATTTCCTTATGCAGTTCCTATGGCTCCAACAAGCCTGCATGGTAGCTGCTTCATAGGCAAATGGGACTGACATCCCTACTCTGCAGTCTGATTTGTAGAATTTGTGGGAGTGACCAAGTGCACCAAATTTAAAGAGGAAGAAAGGCAGTTGTAAGAAAAACACAAGTTTCCATGTACGCACAGGAGATGACCTAATAAGCTATCACATCCAGCATGTGATACAGCATACATTAAATGTACGGAACTAGGGCTGGGATAAAGATATGGATTCAAATATGCAGTCTGTACAGTAAAAATATGTTACATGGATTAAGAGAAGTCAATTCATTATGCCCTGTAACTCATAATTTATTCTATTTTCTATTAATCAAAAATTGAAATTTAACATGTTTTTACTGTACAGAACTAATATCAACAAATGAAAATGGTGCTAGCATATACATAAACGTAACAGCATACGAGTATCTTACCTCTGACAAGAGAGCTGAATACCAATAGCTAGAATCATCAACATAGATAATGAAGTGGACAAGTGGACAAACTGACTGGGCAATTACAAAACGCCTGGCTGATTTAACTTGAGCTCCTTTTGACTTGAAAACAGTTGTATTCTTGTCCACTGCATAAAACTGAATTGATACTATCACAAACTTGATAGCCTGCAGCTCTCTTAGATGCAACTCATTATAAGAAAGGAAGGTTCTTAAAGATAAGCAACTCTTTCAAGCTCCAAGTAAGAATTTTAATTCAGATTAAGCAATTAATGGCAACATTTTCAGCAACTTGGAAGAAACAGCACCTCATCTCTGATGTCCCAACATAAAGACAGTTACTGGCTCTACATTTTTAGATTAACAAATACAGTTATTTGTAGCAATCAGCTATCAGCTGACATAACCAATCAATTTAACAAAAACAGATGCCACAGATTTTGACACTGAGATGCTCTGCCCGTTGCACGAAGCATTTGTTTCTAGTCTTAAGATAGAAGATCCGGGATTTAAGAAACCAAAGTAAACAAACAGCGGTAGTTTTATTTTTGGGGGGTGCTTTTATACGGTTGGGGCTTTTTGTTTGCTTTTTAAATCACCTATTTTATTAAAAGGATTACTAAAAACATACATTACCATGTCTAGTAAATGCATGTCACTGTTCTTCACATTTCTTCCAGGGCTCAGCAGCATCCCAAAGCATCTGTGAAGTTTTATTGAAAATACATATACACATATATGTTAGCATTTCAAAGACAAAAACATTTTGTTGAACATAATGGCACAGCACCCACTGCTTCTAATTTAGAGAAAATCTTAGTAATTTTCTACTAGTGTTATGGCAACACTCAGCAAACATCACAATATATATTACAGAAGTGACAATAAAATTGTTTTCCAGAATGAAGACAACAGAAATTAGTGTCTAACCTATGAATTAATTGCTCTTGAAGACAATTCAAAACACTGAGTTTAAAAGACACAAAATTCCTCTGCACAAATGAGACAGATTGGCAACATGAAAATAAATTTTGAATTTGCTTTCATACAATTAAATTAAAGTAACAATTTACATATTTTATCACCCGTAACTTCACTGGTGTAAATCAACGCCACCCAGCTTCACAGATCCTTACAAATACCAATTTGCTCTGGTCTTATACTTTTGTCTATTTTTTACATCTGATCCTCTGTATTATATAGATGCAAGGACTCTTCACAGTCACAACTTACGGCCCTCAAATGTTACGTGACGAATCACTGTGACAACCTGTCATTACAATGAGATTTTAAAAACAAAAAAAAAAACCCCACCATAGTGTCCCCCCACACCCCTCAGTGTAGAGTATTAATCCAGTATAAACCAGGTTCAGTTTTGCCCAACAGATTCTATACCAGTCTCACTACCTTCATTTCACAGTACTCACTGTACTAAAAAAATGGATCTAACAAGCCAAAGCAAGTAGGCTCATATCTATCTTGCCACAAGCAAAGATCACCTCCTTAAGTTCCATTCTGCATGTATGCCCATTCTATGCTTTCTCCTTTACTTTAGACACTGGCCACTTTTTCATAGGTTTTAATACTATGCTAATAACTGTTAGCTATTTCAAGATGCATCTTGCTTGCTTACACTTTTTGATCAAATCATGGGATGCTTTTTTATTGTCATTTTATTAAGGAATGGAAGACATAAAGACTTGTACTATACACACATATATATATTTATATTTTTATATGTATATATAAAGACTCTGCCATAGAGTTTAAAACCTAAACAGAAGGGACAAAGGGAGTTTTATGGCTACTACCACCATGTGAGTACTCTGCCACAGTCATCATAAATAAGCCAAGGTCTTAAATTGCAGTCCAGACACTTAACAAGCAATCTTTCTTGATACTTTTGAAAGTAAAATAATAATTAAAGCCCAAAACTTTCCTGAACAATCATTCAGACTTTTGAACTTTCTGATATTTCTGCAAAACACCTTTACATCTCTCCTCTGAGCATACTCCACTAGGAGCAAGAAACATTGAACCATTACGTATTTATAACATATGGTGCAAGCTGTCTAATATGTTAGATCTCAAAAAAGGGGAAGGAAACTTTAAAGCAATTGCATAATGAAATGTTATGAAAAACAGGGATCATAGTTCAGAGGGGTTTGCTTTGAGAACTTCTCTTTAGTTTTGGTCAAGTTCTAAGCATCTCCAAGAACACAGATTAAATATCTTCTCTGGGCAATCTGTTCCAGTGCTCAGCTCGCTTTGTACGGATAACAACTAACCTAACAGAGGAATTTCCAGGGAAGTAACTTGTGCCCACTGACCCCAATCCTTCCACTCTGCACCTCCAGGGAGGGTCAGGCTCCATCTCTTCCCTACCCTTCCCCCAGGTACCTGAAGGCACCCACAAACAGTTCACGTTCTCACCTTCTCTAAGACTCAGCAAAAGCTGCTCCATCATCTGGGCAGCTCAGTTATCCAAAGGAGGATTCAGATTTCTCAGCAAGCAGAAATCCTAAATTATTATCTGAACGGCCAGAGGACAGTAATGCAGACAGAACAGTTTCAGAGCTTTCAAGCAAAAACACTATCATGGACAGTAGCAAATAGAACAGAGGACAATGATGAAGACTCAACTATACAGCATAACACAGTGCAACATAAAACAACAGTGCAGATGCCAGGACTTTGTACTTAGCCACGAAAGAAGGCTTCTCTGTGAGACTAATGAGACCAGGCAGAGCATACCATGGACCAACTGTACCCCTTTCTGTTTCTGAAGTAGAAATAGCTCAGAAGGAGCTATGGTTTATAACAACACAGTGGTCACTAGCTTCTGGTAAGCCTGCCAAAGAAAACTGCAGGCCTGAGATTCAGAGGCAGGTGTAATATCTGTGCTTTTCTAAGGCACCAGCTCACCAGATCCCAGCCCTCACTGCACTTCCATCAGATGAAAATAAGTTGTGATGTATTTCTCAAAGATTCTGGCCTTGATGCTTCCAAAAGAAAGGGAGCCAGTAACAAGTAATCCCTGCCTCTTGCAGAAGTAGGTACTGATGATGACAGATTACATCCTGCTACTGGAAGAGCCAAGGCTACTCTTTTAAGTTCAAGAGTAGAATGACTTCAAATGAGTTCAAGTAATAGCGAGCAACTAGCCAGTATTCTGCACATCAATGCTATGGACACCAAGTACAGGCTCTAACCTAAGGTACACTTACATGACTTGGTATGAGTCCTCCATATGAATGGTAGTATACTACTACTCAACAAGAACAGAGGCAATCCTATTGCCTCTCAGAACAAAAGGCTGCTTCTTCAGTCTCCAGAACAACTTTCTTAAATCCCTCAATTATTAACCAGAATTTTCTTCTTGAACCCTGTAAGTAACAGAGATGTGACACAGCAGCCAGGAGCCTACGTGGTGCCACCCACAGCTCACACCCACAATGCAGGAGAGATTGATGCTTCTTCACCTGCTTTGAACAACAGAAAAACAGGCAAGCTCCAGGTCAAATAGGCATCACAGGCAGAAAGCAACACAGGATCCCCTATTCTGTCTATCCCAGCCCTACCTGAACACCACCTACTGGCATCAGCAGAGATTTCTCCGGTGGTTTTCTCTTTTTCTGAGACCATCAACACAGATTTTGGAACACTTTGAACTACAGGCCACTCTTCTTCAGCAACAATCACATTTTTCCATTATAATTTCACTTAGAAATACTTCTGAAAGTGCATTAAATAGCCAAGAAGTTCTCATGTAACGTCAATTGATCTACTATGCTATTTTTTTTTTCATGTCAATATTACATTCTGTATGTATATGAAATGACTTGCAAGGTTGTGTATGTCACACCAATTAAATAACTTACCAGCAAAGCTTGTGGTGATAGAAATAACATCCAAATTGAATCATCCTAAATACCATCTAAGTTAAAGCTGTTTTCTAACGAAGGTAGTTTTAAGAGGAGAAAAAACACAAAACCGAACTCCTTAAGATCCCTCACAAGGAAAATGCTGAACAGAGAATTAATATTATTCAGAAAAGCTTCAGAGTTCATCGTCCATGAACTTTCAAATCAACGTTATTTCAATTACAAATTTAATCGAATGAGAAGCAAAGGAGCAGTTTTACAATATTGATAAAATAATCTGCTGTGTCTTTCTTGTTACAGAAAATCACAGTTTCTTTTTAGAAAAAAATAGCCTGAAAGCAAATAGAGATCAATCCGAGGCTATATGAGTTCCTTAGATTCTTCTGTTATCTTGAATTCCCTTCAATAGGACTGAATTCTCCTATGTTACTTTCTTGGTAAGATTGCCATCTGGTGGCATTTGCTCTTTTTAAAATATGAGGTATTGAGAAAGAATTTCCTAATTTAAGCTAATGCAGTGCCTACTGCTGTTGCAGCAAAAGTCCCGTTACTGAACATGTCAACAAACAGCTGCTCCTCATGTGCATTCCTGCAACTGACTTCCACAAAAGGAAGTTATTTTGTCTGAAAGAATTCCCCCCTCATTTAGTTTCCAGTAAATACACCTTTGGTCACTAACCATCCCTGAAATCTTCATCGTTACTTCAAGATAAACAGAACCATACTGTAACAAGAACTACAATGAAATCCTGGTC
Organism: Bambusicola thoracicus; assembly: GCA_002909625.1. Taxonomy (NCBI): domain Eukaryota; kingdom Metazoa; phylum Chordata; class Aves; order Galliformes; family Phasianidae; genus Bambusicola; species Bambusicola thoracicus. Next base: position 11,821 of record PPHD01007513.1, read on the forward strand.
TTGAAGACTCCAACAAAAAATTCCTTCTAACCATCAGGCTGGGTCCAAATACGTACGATTCCATTAAACAGACCTACACTGAACATAGATCAGACAACCCAACTTAATTACTTTCACAACACAGCCAGTGGCGATAACGAAGGGCTATAATAAACGGGTGTTTCTCTGCTACTTAAGAACAAGAAAACACAAAATGAAAAATATATGAATGCCCTGAGTATCCTGGTTCCAAAAAAAATGCAACTGAAATAAAAACAGTTTGCTTATTACATGCTATGCTTCCAAAACAACCATGTTCCCACCTTATCAATACACGTGAAGTTACTTAAAAGCAAACCATGCACTGATAAGTGAATTTTATTATGCAATAATACTGTGTCACTGCTTTTCTTCTTTCAGTTTCATAACCTGCAAAGCTAGGTAGAGAACTACTGTTCCCATAAAAAGGTAACCTGCATTACTTTTATACGGCTCTTACCTTTCAATGGCCAGTTCTTTGTTCGAGAGCTGTTGAACTGTAATCACCACTTTCTTCTCAATTCCCTGTTTAAGTTTGAAATATAATTTGTCTCTGTCCTTTGGCACAGGGCTAAAAGAAATTTTTAAAAAGTTAGTATGTAAAGAGGTTATTAACTGTTAAGTACAGCAGAGAACAGTAACCCACTTAAGCTGTTTATAATCTGTTTGAGAGACTTCACCATTTAAACTTGGTTAATAAACCAACACTGAAGAAAAAAACCATGACTCACACATAGTATCTTAACTATCCAGAGAAGTTATCAGGATCACATAGCCAAAAATACATAGGGTATTTTGGTTTTTGAAATTACAGAACACATGCACCATATGAACCAAAAACCAATAGGACATTTTCACAGAATCAACTCTTCTCATCAACTCGGTCCATTCTAGAAGTCATGTAAGTAACAATTAGGTTAAAAATTATTTTGCTTCTTGGTAATACTCAGAGAATTTTACAGCATTCTAAACCTTCAATGCATTCAGAATTCATTATATCAAAATCACAGAATGGCTTGGGTTGGAAGGGACCTCAAGGACCAGGAATCTGCAACCCTCCCGCCACAGGCAGGGCCACCAACTTCCACATTTTATACCAGCCCAGGCTGCCCAGGGCCCCATCCAACCTGGCCTTGAGCACCTCCAGGGATGGAAGGGGCATCTACAGCCTCTCTGGGCAGCTGTTCCAGCACCTCACCACTCTCATAGTAAAGAACTTCCCCCTGACATCCAACCTAAATCTTGCCTCCCTCAACTAAACTAACTTAAAAGAGCACTACATTGTATTTATTCGGAAAAACTGGTTTGACAAGAGTTTCTACAGACATTCTACCATCTTTTCCATTTGTACAGGTCTATCTTGAGCACTTCTATCAACAGATACATCTTTAAAAGAAGCTAATTTCAAAAGGGTGCTGATTGTTTAATCCTTAAACAGAAAACATACAGAGAAGAAAGCTGTAAAAACAAAGCAATAGCTTCCACCCTACAGCAGGTCCACTTATGAAAAGAAGATAAATCAATTTCACTGCAGCACAACAGTTGCGCATTCTGCAAGTATGCTTCATTCACAAAGACTTTCAACTTTCCCATTCCATTCAGATTACCTGAAATTTCCTTTTCCATCATCTTCTTTGACTTCTAAGGAAACACTGAAAGTGTACACATCACTGTCTGGAGTAGGGAGAACAAAGTCCTTAACGTGATCAGATGCCTGTTTGGAAGAACGTTTGAATGCTGTGGAGAAGCTATATAAAATTCGGCTGACCTGCAGAAAAGCAAAAGAAGTAGTGGTGTTATAAAAATTAAAACATGAAGAAACCACCCATGTTTGCTCTTCTTTTCCCTTTTTCTTTTCCATTTTTTTTAAACTTTATTTAAGACACAAAGCTTTTAGATCATGTGTTTCATAACCACTCAACAATGTTTCCTCAGTAAGTTAATATATTACAAGATTGGGAATGCAGTTCATTAGCAGACCCTAATAATACATTTTTCAAGTTGTGCATTTAATAACACAGCTTACAGCTCGCTCAAGTAGAATCTTGTTTTGTCAGCTTTTCCACCCATTACTCTTCCAGCCTAAACAATCCTCCTATCTCAAACTATCAGCAGTTCTTCCCAAAATATCAAGTGCAATCACAGCACTATAAAGTGAGTCTTTCTAACTGCCAAGATCTACACTGCAACACTAACCTGGAACCTACTCAAACGAGGCCTGAAAAACAAAAGGCTTTCTACAATATTCCCATTACAGTGCATTTTGCTATCTGATTGAAATACTGTAACTTTTAACTTGTATTAATAGTCACACTTGACTATCTGCACATTCAGTAAAATCCATTAAACATGTGTTAATATATTTTTCAAAAACATACCATTCTCACATTTGGAATAGCTTTCCCAGATATGTTCTGCACCATTTATATGAGCCATTATACCATATTTAATACTTACTGCCTCTTTAATTTCACAGGAGAAAACATGAATCTGGAACTCTTCTGTTCCACAACTGCTTTCAGTAAACGCAAAACAGTCACTTTCTGAAGTCCCATTCTGTCCACGTACACAAAACAACACCTTATAGATTGGAAAAGAGGCTATCTCCACATTGCTTGACTGATCTATTATTCTGCCAAGGAAAGGAACAGTGAAGAACAAAAAGAAGGCAAATCAAATAAACATACACAAAATAACTTCCTGCAACTAGATAAATACCTAAACTGAACTTACAACTAAGCACACAAGATGCAGAGTAGGAACAGATAAGTCAGGCTTTCTGGCTGTAAGATGTAAATACTTTTGGTTGCAACACTGGCCTAATGTTTTTTTATGCTCCCTAAGACAAACAGAGTACCTCTTTCCACAACAGCAGAAATCAATGAACAAGATGCCTGAGAATATCTGGCCCTAAAGCTACTGAACAAGAACCTGCTGATAACCAGCACAGAGAAACTCAAAGTAATCCTACATCCAAAAATGGCTTTCAGCCTCACACTTCATTTTTGTTGGTTTGAAGAGGCTCAACTCATCCTTCATGTTTTAAGCGCTTAACAAAGATGCCCACAAAGAAGTGAAAGATGATCATCAATACAGCACTTGCACAGAATTTCCTTTAAAAGGGTGGGGTGTCTCACTGTACTGTACAAGAACCTCAGCCAAAAATCCAACAATTCTACCTCCCTGTGAGAGTAACAAACTTCAAATCCACCTTTCACGTGCGGTGCAAGTAACAAAAGAAACATTTACACGTTACCTTACAGAGCCTTCTGGAACATTTGGAACATAGAGTGTTACAGATAGAGGGGTCTGACTTGAGGATTTCATGTTTGCCATGGCACGTAGAGCTTCTGGCTCATTCCGAGGGGCAGACACCTTCATGCAACCCAGGTAAATCAGTTTATTAAACAATACACTGTCCTCTTCCAAGGGTTCACTGGGAGAAGATGACCTTCGTGCAGACACTTCTGAAAATGAAGAAACCATTTATTTAACTATTTGCTTCTATTTTTACATATGGTTTGCTGAACAAGCTCCATCGCAAAATCTCCTCCTGCTTTTAAGAATGAACAAAAGGATCGAAGTCTAACAGTGAGAAATCCACTTAATATTAACGTTATGTCTATTCTAACACAACTTTCCAAGTATTGCTTTAGGTCAAATTACCTTTTGATTCTTTTTAGCTATGCTAAAGTAAGTGTACCTTGTGTACAAGTGCACCTTGTTCAGTTTGCTTACATCCCCATATTTCCACTCATTATTTTTGCATAAAGATGCTTCTAATTCTCTCCAATGAATTTACAATTCGTAAAGAATTATTAAATTCAAACCTGGTTCACATTCTTGAGATAGATACACTGACTGCATGAAACCATCCGGGAACTGGAGAAAAGAAAAGGGACACTTGCTCCTCTAAACAGAGGAACAAAAGCATTCTTTTTGGATTATCTTTCTGCATTTTTTTAAAGGGATTTTGACATTTAAGAAAAGAGAGGTGAAGTTTAAAAAAAAATCAGAAGTATGAATCAGAGTAATCCAGGTTGGATTAACTCTAGAGATCCTTTCCATCTTACACTCATTCAAAAAGCAGAACAGGCTAGACCAGAGCCAGTTGAATCAGTTTGCTCAAGGTCCCATTCAGCTGAGTTTTAGCTCCAAAAAGGACAATTCCAAGTCTTTCCTAGCAATTTGCCCTCTGTTTTTTCATATTTCTTTTTACTACAACCATTGCTTGTGAAACACTTCAGTCAAAAATGCTGCAGAACTGAATGTACGTCAGTGGACATAATCTTGAAGTTTCTCACATTCCATCAGCAGCATCTCTATCTTACCTGTACATTCAGCAGTTATCTGACACTGAGTCCTAACTAAACTAGAGCTGGTGACAAAACAAAAATTATCTTAATGGAAACTGAGCAGCAAAGGGGTACTGATCTGGTAATCTATTCCTATCTACAATCTTCTCCTGATGAGAAAACTTGAGGCTACACAATATTTTCCAGAAGAGTTACAGAATTAAGTTCCAGAAAGCACTACATCTATTTTAACTTCAAGCTTTAAAGAAAAGAACTGCCATCCATGGAAGAGGTATGGGGCGACGGGACATAGGACAGGGATACTCTTTAGTAATACCTGTAGTAGAAGGGTCTAAAACAAGTTGCAAGGATGGCTGATTTGTTTGACCTGCTGAGCCAAGTCCAGATGCCTGGCTGCATGCATCACTAGAACCTTCAGGGAAAGCAGTGGAGTTGTTCTGGCCTTTTTCAGAATCCCTCAGTATCTCCTCCATTGCCTTCTCCAGCTGATCATCTCCATTTGAAAACACCTGTAAGTAGAAGATCAGCGTTGTTTTTTTTTCTCCAAAAATATATCACTATGTGTATGTTTATTTTGGCTACTATCTTTCAAACACACAATCTTGCTGCAAAAGTTAAGAAATATTGCTAAACGTGACAAGCTAAGCACCTGTAAGACTGCACCTTAATACAGATATATTACTAAAAGGAACTGATCAAACATGACAAATCCATGAAACAGTCTGAGATCACTAGTCACTGCATCCCATCACATACATGTGTTCTATCCCACCAAATACAACATGTGTCTTCTCAGTGCCAGTCCAACAACCATCCAAAACCTACAGACCTCTGTTAAAATAACAGGATTGTTTATATTCTCAATTCAAAGAGATAACAGAATTTGTTACACATTTTCCGTACAAATAATTGTACTTTCTTAGTCGTACCCAAACCATTTCAGTTGTCTCACCAATTGTTCCACATATAGTAGGAAAGTAAATGCATAGAAATAGCCAGAAAATGGTCAGACATTCCTCCTTCCTCCAAAAAAATTGCCTTTCACAGATACCAGCATTTCCAACCAAAAATCAACACAGCCAGTAATAAAGCTGCTTTATGGATTCTACCTTCTAGATATAATTACTAAAGAAGCAGTCAGTGTTTAATTAATTTAATTTCAGACTGACATAATCAGTTGCAAATAACTGCCCAACAGTTATGGAAAGATAAAATCACTGCTGTCATTTCAAGGGGAACAAATTCCTATTTTTCCAAGTGGATCACATCTGCTACAGCAACTGAATTGGGGAAACTTGCAATTAACCAACCAGCTGATACCCAAATACTAAAACATTCAGGCATTCTGTGGTAGAAAGCTGCTAGAAAAGGCCTTAGTCATTAGAATGAAAACAAAAACAACATCATCTGTGGTCTATTCCTATGCAGCCTAATTGTGTTCTTTAATGGAAGAACATTCCGAGGCTCTGATCCCTAAATAAAGAATATCTCCTAAGCATTTATCTGAAGCTTATTCTTTGAAAAGAATATTTTAGTCCCTGTTTAATGTGTAAATCCACAGAATACTAACAAAACCCTGAAGAAGTTACCTCTACAAGAAAAACTGAACTGCCACATTTGGAGAGATTTCCTTAATCAGAGCTCTTAATTTCATTGGCAATGAGCAGTGACAAAAATGGACAGTAAGGTTCTTCTCAAGCACAGGCACGTATCATTAGTTAAATACTGCAAAAACGCAGTTGTTTTCTGCTCAATATGAATCTTATTACATATTTCAAGTAGAACAGTAGTAAACCTTTAGCTGAGGTTTTGCATCTTTCCCAGAGGAGTCCTCCGTTTGCTGGTGAACCACGACAAATTCTTCGTTAATTAACGTAGATACGGCTTCAGGAATTCTTCTGGCTTTGCTAAACGACGTTCTGACTTCCATCTCAGGTCAGCAGCTTTCTGCCACAGCCACCTGCAGAAGGAAAAAAACATTATGAACTGATTAAAAACTTGTTCTTTAATATCTTCACAGGTGTAACAGGAAGTTTCTATCAGATAATATAATACCTAAAGTCGTATGAATGTATGTCTACGTTTAATGACATTTCTCTGACTTCATTGGTGTAAGAACTTTTTTTTAACATCGAGGTGCATTTTGGGGTATTAAAAATCCTGTGATTGAACAGCAGAAACTGTTATCTGCACACATAGATAACCCCCAACCAAGTTCAGCTTGGAGCATCTACTTCTACTGTGTCTAATCCTCCAGAGCCTGCTCCCTCTACCTCCCCAGTTCCCGCCCTTTTTCCTCCTTTCTCCCTCACACAGATACATTTCTCCACATCAGCGTCACCCAGGTTATGTGAAGATGCAAATTACCTGATGACTAATTTTCCAAGCGTATGCCATACCCACGAAAACATGTTTAGCAGCGTTTTCTCACCGGGGTATTTATGTGATGAAGCATCAAAGATTATACTAAACCACAATCACATTCTCTCAGCAGTTTCTCTGAAAAGTCTACAGCAGTTAATCATGTTACTCACAAAAAAAAAGAACTAGCTGTAAATATTACAGGAACCAAGAACAGGTTTTCTCCTCTCTGTGCAGAAATGAGCCCAGGCACAACCAAAAAAGGGCAAAGGATTGGTATCTCTGCAAGTTCGTTTAAAGAGTATCAAAAAAAACCCAGAAAACAATTGAAATCACTCCCAGCACTCCTGAATGAGAAAACCTGTAGGCATCCAACACAAAGAAAGCATCATCCGTATTAGTGTCGAACATTTTCCTTGAACCCTACAGGAACAACGGGCTAAAATGTTGTTTTTAAAGTGTATCCATGATTTTACAATTCCCTGTTAAAAGAAGAAAAGGCATTTTTGGACACTCTTGGTAAGCGGCACATACTTCCACACACAGTGTATTTCCGTATCAGTTTCCAGAAAGCACCGCTCCAGCTCAGTGCTGCAGTGTTTTCCCTAAGAGACAAAGCTGTGATGAATAACCTAGAACAACCTTCTCTTACTGCCTTATTTGCAAGGTGGAACATCACACTTACCCTGAAGCTGGATACAGAGACCTAAAGCTCCACTCAGTCCCCACCTATTCAGTGCCCACCAAGCCCAGTTTCACGCTGGGAGGATCAGCTGCAAAGCGTCCCATAGAGGGGAGCTCAGCCAGACTCATGAGCACAGACAGGTTTCGCTTCACACTGCCTTCACAGCAGTACCAAGGCACAGAACCGTGCCACGCTCGCTTCTCAGTTTTAGTTTCAAAACATGCAATCAAAATCACCGATTTAGGTCTACTGGCAGGGAACCACAAAAACAGCCCTTCAGACATGCAAGTCCTCCTCCATTCTGAGTGAGCACTATTTAAGCCTGCTAGCCACAAGGGGCAGCTCAGCAACTTTGTACCAAAAAAACAAGTTTGGGAACTAAGCCAAGTTCAATACAAAAACATTTTGCGTCACTTTTGAAACCACAGTCAATATGCTTTTGCTCTTCTCAAGACTTGGTCTATTCACGCACACCTCTCCAAACACATTTTCCCTCTCCATAACACAACCACGATTTTACCCTTCAATTTAGTGAGAGCACTACACACGGAAATCCCACAGAATCATAGAATCACAGCATCGTAGAACGGCCTGGGTTGAAAAGGACCACAATGATCATCTAGTTTCAACCTCCTGCTATGTGCAGAGTCACCAGCCACCAGACCAGGCTGCCCAGAGCCACATCCAGCCCAGAGTAACTAAAAAACTCCACTTCCAGTAACTTGCACAACAGCACAGACAACTTGTCAGGAGATGGGCATTAGGAAAAAGCCACCAAACAGCTGTAATATTCAGAGAGAGACTACCAGTTTGGACTGGCAGTGCAATGAACCCAAAGCAGTAGCTTGCAGACATGACATCATGTGAGCTCCACCCAACCCTAGGTCATGGATTCTCCACTGAAGTCAGTTTGATTCCAGCATTTTAAGGCATCTTAACTCTAAAGGTCTTCCTGGCAAAAGGGACCAAAAAATGTTTGAAATATAAAAGACTGAGTATATTATTAAAAAAAAAATAGATGAACAAACTGCTTAAATAAATATCAGGCTGTGAAAGCTTATTTATTTGCAATAAACAGCAAGTCTAGTTCAAACTTACAGAGTTCCTTACAGACAACGAAAGAACATAAATACACACTCCCCAAATAGAGCACAATGTGAATGAGCATTAGGTCTGCGAGGTTACTCCAGCACTGGAGAAAACAGCAGAGGATGACAGCCAGCCCCCCTGGCCACATCAGCAGAAAGGATGCAGTCCCCCAGAAAGCCCCTCCTCTCTCTTCAGTTTCAATCAGAGAACTCTGTGCATATATGCACTTTACGCACAAATGGTTCTACTGCATCAGTTGTTGAAAGACAAATGCCAGCTGCTGCACCACCTTCTGTCTGCAGCCATGGAGGACAGACAGGCACATCATCAACTACTAAAAGCTTTTTGTAGCAATATAGAAGAAGAAAACCACAGTAAATGCACGTTTCAAGGCCAGGTTGGACAAGGCCCTGGGCAAGCTGATCTAGTAAATGGGGTGGTTGGTAGCCCTGCCCGGCAGGGGGTTGGAGATTCATGATCCTTGAGGTCCCTTCCAACCCAGGCCATGCTGTGATTCTGTGATTCTGTTTGTAAAGAGAAAATGAGGATAATGCAACTAGAAAAGCATACCGAGGTACAAAACATCCCCACGTGGGTAAAGACAGTTCTTCGGGAAGTTCCTCTTCTGAAACAGAGGCAGGAAATATAATTAACATTAGATGACTGCAGGGAATTTCTAATTCAGTTCAGCATTCCTAAAAGCATACCATGCACGTCACTGCAGTTACAGCAGATTTGCAAGCTATTTAACATTGTTGAGAGTGCAGCTCAAGCCTGACCTACAGCATGGTGTGCGGACACACCTCTGCCATGCCGGCTGAGCAAAACACCGCCCTAAACCCCTTCATTCCTGCCTTTCATTATAGCCAACTCCAACCTGCCATTAGCATTACTCACGCGGATGCTCTCTGTGCCACTGAGTCACAACAAAACAAGCCCGGTTTCTGCTTGGCTATCAGACAGGAGCAGGCCAGGCAGCGAGCTCCAAGGGCAGGAGCACGCATCTCCTTCACACACCAGCTCACCTCAGCTACACGTTTACAAACCCCACAGGTCTTTTGCCAAGACCACCTCTAAATCATGACTGAGTCGTGTTTCAAATTAAGCAACTAGAGTGAAGTTGATATGAGAATTTAATAACGTAGCTCCGAGTCTCAAGAAGATTACCGAGGCTTTAGTGCCTTAAGCTACTTAGAGGGAAAAAACACACACATTCTGTTACTCCAGCTAAGAGCTTTGGAAGAAAAGCAGTAAAAAGAATAAAAACCTCTCTTGAATGAATCACGTATTGAGACGCTTTGGGGAAGGGAAGAAATAGAACGTGTGATTTTTTTTTTACTTTATATCTTATTCTTTATGACTAAGAAAAGAGAGAAACGCATTCTGGACTTTCCAGCCACCTCCAGACAGCAGACAGCTATGTTATTTTGCTTTCATCATTTGCTTTATCCCATACTGAGTACTGACTCCTGTTTCACCCATCGCACAGACATGAACTCCCCTGTCTCCCACAAAGGTGTGGAACAAGTGACTGCCAACAGCCAGGTGTGAGGTGGGAGCACACCAGTCAGAACACACAGACAGCTATACAGCCTACAGTCACGCTAAGTTCATTCCTGGAGCTGAACCATCGCTCATAACGGTCATGAAAGAGGTTCAGCGTTTGCATTTGGTTACTGCTTAGAGTGCATGTGACAGACAGGGGCAGGAAGCCAGCAGAAGTAACACACCTCAGCTACTTCCGCACCAAGCCCAGAGGCTTTGTTCAGCTGCTACTGCAGTTTTACTTCACATGAATTAACAGGTCTGAGGTGCAAATAAACCTTCTGTTCCACCAACACCGCTCCAAGAATAAAACCACAGAGCAGATGGTAACTTCCCGAGCCATCAGAGCCCAGAATCAGAAGGGGTCTTCCAACCAGGTCTTCAGAAACATGGTGACAAACCAAGTTCTCTTCACAGCAAGAAATGCTGAAGTATGCACTGCTACCACAAGGCAGTGATTTCTGCAAGAGAAGTCCTGAACAGCCCTGTTCTTCCCCGTAGAGAGGATGATTCCTCCTCCAACACCATGCAGAAAACAACTGGAGAACCCCACAACAATCACACGGGAGGGAGGTTTCCTCAGTTCTGCAGATCAGAGCCAACTGGTTGGCAAATGAGTACAACTCCAAGGAAAAGTAAACATCTCAGCAAGGCTTTCCGACAGAGTTTCAAAACAAGAGGTTTAAAATATGAAGTAATTAACCAGATTTACCTACTTTTAAAACAGAGGGGAGGAAATCTCACAGTGCTGAGGCAATGACTAAAGAAAAGCTGTTACTTTCCTCTTGGAGCTTCATCTTACAGTTTGGGCCAACTCACTGCAGCTTTCTATGGTTCAGCTCCCAACATTTTGAGTCCAGGATAAAAACGAAGCCACACGTACCTGGAATACAGTTTTCTGGGGGCCAGAAAGTGGAACTTACCACATACACATCCTAATCATCAGACAGCCCAGACCCAGGAGCTACAGCACTTCCTTCCAGTAAGGCACCATGGGTTCAATGCAACTCCCTATGCTACCTTACCCCACTGTACAAGAGGAGCGGACGCAGGATGGAGGTGCTTCTCAATTCCCTCCCTCCCTAACTCTTCCATGTATTTCATACTTCATGTAAACTGGAAAACTACATCACAGAGACACACAAA
>PPHD01007514.1:0-22980 GCA_002909625.1 Bambusicola thoracicus
GAAAACCGCAACAATTTTGTTTTGCTTCCAGCAAAGTCAAGAAAATTGAACACCTCCTTCCTACAAGGAACGTATATCATATTACAAATGCTAGGGAAATGTCACTTGTTTAAAGACATGCTGCCACATTGCCTTTGGGAGGCAGCTGTGGTAGCTACCTCAGCTGAAGAAAACAAAACTATTTGCACAGGTATCTATAAGCTGAAAAAACACAGATGAAGCGTGGAGTGCTGGACCACTCTGTTCAACTGCTAACAAACCTAATGGCAGTGATAGATATTTACAACCCAAGGTTATAAAAGGAAATCAGCTTGAGCTCGTTATTTACTATATTATTTACAGAATACAAAAATGTTACTATGAATACTTTCACTAAACCATAGGTACATACGTGGATACTAAACACAGTAGGCATGGATTTATCTTTGACAACACTATGACAGTTGTAGATCCTGGACACATACAGTGAAAATGGACCACAGAATAAATAAATAAAAATCAGTCTGGCCACTCTCCTACTGCCAGAGAAAGAACACAGGGATCATTGGATGGACCACTACGCTAGGTCTGCAGGAGGAATTCTGTTCTTATTTCATGACATAAGAAAGATTAGTCAAGTCCTTGATAGCTGGGACAGTGGGAAACACTCACATTAGATTCAGGGAAGTCCCCCAAAATTTAATGCCTACAGTGTAACTGAATGGCTAGAAGTAAGAAAAGCATTATCAGAGAGGAAGTGTTCTCTTAAACAAATGCAAAGAGAAGTGCGTTCACATTTTTGTTATTTTTGATTTAGCAGGGAGTTGTCAACAAAAAACATAAGTAATAGGAAAATTCATAAACAGAGGTCAACAATCTACCAATAAGTTGAAGAATCGAGGAGGCTACCTGTCATTTTAGATCTATGAGACTGAAAACCAACCTAAGCAAACATGTAATACAGAAGACATCCGGCACAGGCTGCGACACACAACCATTAGCATTCTATTCACAGCCTCACTTACCCTAACAAGGGATTTGGTGAGAAAATTCAGTTATACTTCAATTTAGTAAACATCAATAAGGTACAAGTGCATTACAGAAGAATGACTGTGGTTCCATCCACCTTTATTTGATGGGATCAGCTAGTTTTGGCATTTTACCAAAATATAGCCCAGTTATGAATGAAAAACCTCCCCAGGAAGATAAGTAAAACTTATACAACTAGACAGCATCAGTTTTAGTGATTTCAGATCTACCTTGTATCGATGCCAAGGCCACACCACATACATCTGCATATAGTGAAATAATTTCAACATCAAGCACCCATAACTTGAGTTAGAATCACAGTTGACAATTTTTTCATGTAGTACATCTCATAGAACATTATGTAACTACTAACATTTTTGATCACCCATCTGGGGGCACCAAAGTATAGCATTCTTGCTACAGGGTCTTAGATAACTTAAAATAAGGATGCCAAGTAGAAATCACATACTGAACATCCAAGATTCAATTATGGCATGTTATATCTGGCACAACATGGAATTCCACACAAAAGATGCATTAAAAATGCAGGACAGGATTTAGACTCCTTGAACATGAAAGCATTTCTGCTCTTCCTACAATGTCTACTTTTTTTTTAACACACCTTTTTTAAAAAAAAATACACTTTTTTTTTTTTAAATACTCTTTATAACTCAGAATTTTGACTACAAAATGCATGGAAGGAAAAGCTTCATTAATCCCTGACAATTTTCACTGCACATGGATGTTTTACATTGTAGTAATAGCAAATTAGGAGGGGGAAGACAAAATAAAAAAAAGCAGTTAATATTTCCAAAACACGTTTCAAGCTGGCTACATTTTTAGTAGGTTTTTAATTAGAACAGGGAAAGCAAGAGGACCACGCTATCTCTCAGGAAGGATGTTTCAAGACAAGTACTAGGTCATTCTGGGAAAATTTGCCCTAAGTTACCAAATAATAAACCAGCTTCAGTCTGTAAAAGAGGCCAAGCAAGCGTAACTGAAGGTTAGAACAAGTTCAGCACAGAGGTAGGCAGACAGCTCAGAAGACTTCAGCCCAACTGGAGTAATTCAGATAATCTCACTGAAGCAGACAGTATTACAAAACATACTTCTAAAGATTACTTCGACTTATTAGCACTACTAGGAAATTACAACAAAGGCAAACTACACAGAATCTGCTTCAAGTTCACTTTTAATTAACCTTGTTATTTTCGTTCACTTTTAAGAGTTATAAAAAACAGTACTATTTATAGATAGAGTGTTCATTTCACTAATAACTGATTTGACCTTTCTGTTTAATGTCAGAGGGCTTTATTTCAAAATTAAAACCTTCAGCAACTACAGTTATCTTCAGAAACTGCCAGGGCATAATATTCTTAAGTTACAGCTTCATTTCACATTTGCTTCAGAACTCTAGGTTAATAAAGAGGAAACACTCATATTTTTTACATGCTATCAAAATGCATGAAGTCTGAGCCTCCCCCTTACAAAGTAACATATTAAGAAGTTAGAAAAAATGTGTACATGCCAAACGTGCCTAGAAAGGACATGTATGTCCGTGCATACTTCTAACATGCACAACATTAAACTCGAAGTTATTTGTGGATATGTCTGATTGTACATACTGGTAAATATAAACCACGTGCTGAACTAAAATTCTATGCTTCAAATTCAAGCACTGACAGGATGGTTGAAGTGACAATTGTATTAAAATCATCAAATGCCCCAAGGTCTAAGGTGTAAATAAAATACAGCTTTCACCTGTTTTCACCTAACATCAACCCACCTATATGGGGAAAAAAATGAAAAGCATATTTAAACATAGAAAATACATTGACAACTTATTTTAGAACCTGTGGATACTTTTCATATGCACAAACCTAATCTTATGCAAAAATTTCACACAAACTCTTATTTCTTTATTACAAGGAAATGGCAAACCAAACCTTAGTACCTGATCAATTTTGTGCCTAAGTTTATAGGTTTCCATGGAAGTAGAGCAACTCTCTAGTTTGGTTCTCAGACTTGTTTGGTCATGTTGGCATTAGTATCATACATTGACTACATCTACTTCCCAGCTGTACTAATTTAGCTTTTACAATACAGATACCAATGCAAGTACCAATGCTAATCCATTTCCAATTTACTTGCCATTGATTTTTGGTGTTAATCACAGGAAATAGTAATTCTGGGAACCACTTTTGTCACTCTATCCTCTAAAACATCTAAGCAAAAGCACTTTTTATGTTCCATACAAACTCATTTTTGTTTGCACATCTTTAAGAAATGTAGTTATAATAATGAGATTCTGGATTGTTTCTGTTCTTCAATTTTTGTTTTAAATTTAATAAGTGTTTTCCAGAACTTCTCAGTAAAACAGATAATTATAAACAAATGACTAAGCATTAAAATACCTTTTCATTATTAAGAATGATTACACACAAAAAACCAACACAAGTATATGCATTAATTCAAAAGCATAATTTAAATAAAAAAGTTCTGAAGGAGTTGTATCCTGAACAGATATGCATCTGAAGATGCAGACCACGTGGGACTATTTCTCTGGGTTCTAGTACTTCACATGCAATTTCCCAGACAGAAAATTGTTTATTTTCATTATGAAGCCAACAATATTGTTTCAAGAAATATAAGATAACCACTTTCAGTGCTAAGAGTATTTTCCAAATCTATTTTCGCGTTCAATGCTTCATCAACCAAATGCTAATTGGGCAGAACCAGTTTACTTCTCACCTATATGAAGTTACTGATTCCCATAAAAAAAACCACATTGATGTATCAATGCATCAGTATATAACTAAAAATATGAAAAAGATAATTCATTACAGTGATTTTAATATTATAACTACTAAACAGATAGCAAAGGTGGTGGGAATCTTTTAGAAAGATCAGGCAAAACAAGACAAAATAGCTGTTTCTTTTCCATAGAGATCCTTATTTAGTCTTTTATTATCTATAGCTTACCTCATCAATATAATTAAGGTAGTAATGGCAAAGACAGCATAAAAAGAATATGTAGCTAGGAATTTAACCATCTCTGGTTTTATCTTAAATAAAGCAGCAGGAACTGTCCATGTTCGTGCCCAGTGTTCAATACCAACAGAAATAACAGAGGTAACAGAAGGTCACATAACACAGGAAATTCAAAGAGATAACCACTTTTTAAATAGTAAAAATATTTTTGGAAATAAACTTAAAATCCACAAAACTTCCATAGAATGGCTGTTGAGAAGACTTCAAACAAAGACAGTGTGCACACATTTGTGTATATACACATAAATATACACACTGCACATTCTTAAATGCCACTTGAGCTAAGCTTTAAAAGGCTAGATAATTTGTTTACAAACATAATGAGCCTGGTTGTTTTGATAGAGAGCAAACACAGATCTACTGCATAAATCAGCTTTTATGGTAAATTATATGCAGAGGGGTTACTACCTTCTATCAAGACACAACTCACCGAAAAAACCTAAGTGAATAAGAATCTGACGTCAAGGATTACAGTGTATTCAGAATCAAGGTTTAACTGATTACAACAGAAAAACGACTTGAGAACTGAATGGTTTTCAAGACAGAAGCTGTCTACGTATATGTGTTTAAAATAAATAGGAATCAAAGCGAAAACACATTGTAAATGTTCTGGGACATTAGGTTTCCAGATTCATAAAGCAAAACAACGTAAGAAAATTAACCATCAGAAACCAGTAAAGAGAGTGGCAATTAGCTTATACCAAGCTGTTTCTGCCTAACGACTGTTCCCACTTTACTCTTCCCAAAATGAAATTTACGATTTCTCCTTCGCTGTCTGCAAACAGTTCCAAAAATATCTGCAATTACGCACACCATGTGCTGGTGTTCAACACAAGACAGGCTGCAAAAGCAGTATTTCCAAACTTTTGAATCATGGAACCAAATAAGGCACAAAATATTTAGTACATTAGATATCTTTCATAGCACTCAATGATTCATCTGTCACCATGATAGGAGCTGCAGTATGATTAAGAGTCCCAGGTAGTTTTCCCTCACAGATTTGAGCTTATTTACTTTTTTTTTTTTAAATATTTGCTGACATGTGGACTATTTCTTAATAGAAGACTGTAAACTTAACAGTTATTGTAAATACACATTCATCAGGAATACTTTTGTAATAGTAGTTAAATACTTTGGCTTAGAAAGAACCCAACAGCCCTAACTGAACATCTCATGTTTTAGTGAGTTTCAATCAGCAACCATCATGTACTTTTTACTTGTCTTGGCCTCAGTTTCCAGCTGTAACACTTCTCTTCATCTCTGAGTTCGTGTATTTCAACTGTAAGTTTTCAGTGTGATGACCACATGTTTACTCAGTAAACTCAATAAATCTCCATCTCTTGACTAACACATCTGATACACACTTCTGAGAAATATCGAGTTCCTACTGACTTTGAACTGAGTGGATTAATACAAAAGGAAGTTACATTTTTTTTTTATCTTACTGGAAGCTGTAAAGTTAAATCCTGTTCAAATACTTATGTTATGTAATGTATATCTTCCAGTCTGAGGATATGACATTTTTAAGACAGGTTTCTTACTCATGAAGGGTCCCTTGGAAATGCTCATTTAGACAGTCCTTCTCTATAAAACTCACCTTAATCTGTCCAGACAAGCCTATTGTTATTAACTTCAAGATTATGTTCTTAAAATAGCTAATAACTGTGATTATGTATTACTAGACACCTAGTAACCCCATTCTAACAAGGGCCACCACATTTTTCTCATCTTTCAGTCTATTTCAGAGCATGTGTAAAATATGACATTGATGTAAGATGCAATTCTGACCTCAAATGTCTAGGCTGAAAGTTCAGATCCTTTGCAAATAAAATGGGTTCTGGAATAAAGCTCTACAATTCAGGTGTGAAGGGAGAAAAAAAAGGGAATGAATACAACATTTTAAAATATACCCAGTGTCTCATATGTCTAGATCTATAAAGCACTGCAATTACATATACTTATCATCTCCTCCACACTGAAGTCATTAAGACCTCGAATTACAAATTCCAAGACGAAAAACACCACCGTCTCATTTCAAAATATACTTCTATTGTTGAGAAATGATCACACTTTGTATGTAGATGCAGGGTTAAATCTGTGGTTTTTTTACCCAGCTATATTTTATTTTTTCCACTAAATTATATGCAACTCTCTAATGAACTTCTGAATAAAGATTCAGCTATATCACTGAAATGCATATACTGATAAACCTAGCAAATAGCAGAATTTTTCACTATTTTTATCTCAAGTTCAGTGTTAAATTCACTGTCTTTGTTTCTAAACAGGTAGAACATTTCTCAACAGCCAAACATTTCTTTTGTATCACTTCAGCAGGGCACATCACACTAGTGAAGTAAGTGTGTGACTTTATTAAGGTTGAGGTATTATGAAGTGTAACTATGAGGTAAAAATGAGTACTACACTATATACTATACACCTGCTTGTATTGTTTTGAAAACATAAAGATACAATATTTAAAATTAAATTGCTTTTTGATAACATATGTGCATATGTAGAGACAGAAGCCAGATTCTTCTCTGGTCAGCACCCAGCAGCAGAATGAAAGACAATTGGCACAAAGTGAAATACAAGGAATTCCTCTGAAATATAACTCTTCTTCTGCTGTCAGATTAGTTAAATGCTGTGAAACATTGCCCAGTGAGGTTGCAGAGCTTCTGTCCTTGGATGCATTCAAAAGACAAATGGACATAACCCCAAACAACCTGCTCTAACCACACTTCAGACAGGTTGAACTAGACCATCTCCAGACACCCCGTCCAAATGCAGCCTTTCTGTGAGCTCGATACTCTCCCCTGGAGAAGCACACACTTAATGCACATAAAGAGAATGCTTAAAAATTTGGTATTTTTATTATCCTTATCCACAAAGCTCAAATAGACCCGTCAGAAAAAAAAATTATACTGCATATTTTTACACGGATTATTTAATATTACTAGCCTAACTTAAATTTACTTACCCAATTAAATGTTATAAAAATAGACATGATGATGGTTTAATTGAAAAACAGCAGCAGCATTACTATCTGAAACAACAGTTTATATCTCACCAAGAAAGATTAGTATTATCTTTGTTCTGGTTAGTGGATTTTTGGATTTGCAAAATCCTTACACAGTTAGCCTTTCATGAAGCATTGTTAGGGATTAAAAACATCTTTATGAACATGTTCTCATATAATGAAATCAGAGCAATTTGACTTCATTTCACCCAGAGCAGGAGAAACGTGCCAATTAAAATCTTTGTTTTGAGTGTTTATATCTTGGCAGGTTGAAAATGGATTAGACAATAAACTAGCAGAAAAGATTCTCAGCTCAGAGAGGATTTTTGATTTTATTATTATTTTTTGTAATGTCAAGCACACTTTAAATCTCCTAAGCTGTTTATAATAGTGGAGTTACCAAAAATAGCCTAGAATAAAAACCACTGAATTGGTTGCATCTGTTGTACAATACAAAGAGCCCCCAAAACATTTCAGAACATTAGAAAAATGTCTTAATAAAAAAAGTGAACACTGGGCATTCTGAAGGGCTTTTTATCTCCATAATCATAAACAGTGGCACTGTCGCAAGTAAAGACTTGATTTTTTCAGTTAAGAAGCACTGTAGCATTACTGAATGCCGTAATAGTATTAAGTCTTTCAGACTTCAACATGCAGACTACGCTTCTGCATCCCTGTCCATTCCTCCCTTGTAATTAATAGGATTTTAACATGGATCAAAACCTATCCTTAACAAATTTTGTTCCAAATCAAGAATGGCAGAGCATGTTAAGATAGTCACAAGAATTCTCTCATTTTCACTTGCTCTTCCTCAATCAACCAACATAACAGATTACGCTTAGAAATAATATAGCAGAAATGGTACCCTCCCTTTCCTGGTGCTGGAAGGCTGTGCTGCCCCAGCTACACCGACAGAGCTAAAGAAATAGTAGAAACATTGAACAGTCCTGTGAAGTCTGCCTAGACTGCATAGGGATGGAGGGTAGTTGTGTGCATGCTTCAGCAGTATCAGCACATTATTTTGGCACTGTTTGGTAGAGGGCAGTTAGAATCCCAGTATTACCAGTACCAGGCACGCAGTTACATACGGGTTATTTTTTTTGTTTGTTTTTAACTAAAAGAAAAAGAGCAAGTACACAAAACCACACCACAGCTGACTACTTTTATCATTACTTCCATGAGTCATTTGCCAAACTCCATACAGCCTAGCACAAATTTAAGACGACACTGTGAGAATGCTAAAAAGCTATTTTTTTTTTTTTTTTTTTTTTTTAAGAGGCACAATGAGTCTCAAGGTGCAATTTCATGCTTGACTACAGGCAAGCTATATACATCTGCTGCTACTATAAAGAGGAGTCTATCTTCTCTCTGTGCTTACACTAGCTCTGGCAACCCTGAAGCTCCATGATAACTTACATCAGCTTAATAACTCAAGTGAAAATGAATCGTGTTCCATGCCCTCTCCCTCATACAGTTACTAGAGCAGATGAGAGCGAACTGCCATAAATGTACGGTCAGGACCAGGTGGCTTTTCGTTTTGGCAGCAGGCAGTCCTGGAATAACATGTCAGCCATGAAATATCAGATATCACTGATAAAGTATTATTTTTCTGCAACATACGCCTTGCTGACTGTCGATCTACTTTTAATAGGGTTAGCAAAAGCAGCTTCCCATATTGCTAACAAACAGTTACTTTAAAGAAAATAATTTAATTGTAATATTTTTTCCATTTTTCTTCTCAGAATGAATTAGTTTTCCTTAGATTGCTCTAACATAACTGTCATCAGTTTGCAGGCTGGTTTGGGCCATAGATTCCAGCCTCAGGATTTCTATCCGTGTCTTTGAGTGGGGAGCTCTCCCAGAAGCTTCTATTCACATCTCCAGATATAAAAATAAAAGCTCCTAGTACTCCCCACATATACTGCTATCTATTTGTATTGAATCAATAAATTTTCCATGTATCACCAGCACTAACTGGAACTTTCTGGACATTTTGTAGGCTAACTTGGCCATCACAGACAGCTCTGAGTACATCTGCCAAACCTGTTCTAACTGTAACTGATCCACAGGAATAACTTAGGTGTTCCTATCTTTATTTACCTGTGAACTTATATGTCCATATATTCATCTTAAAAAAATTACCTGGAATAGACCTCTTCTCTGCCCAAAATTCCAAAGACTGAATACAGCTAAGTGCCTTAGCACTGGTTATTGACATGACACCGATTATAATAAGTAACCATATACTTAATTTTCCAGTTGGAATTTCCGTTTGACAGCTTCATGCAGCAATGTGCCAGAAATTAGTATTACAGTTTGACTATGCGCTAAAGTAATTAACTTAATCCCTGAAAATGAAAAGCATATTAATTAAGTTTATGGACTCTTTCCTCTCTCATTCCCCTAATACTAAAAAGGGGAAAAAAATAATCTCTTCTTCCCAAACTGCCATACATGAATTGATGTATAAAGCACATCCAGCAGAAGAGAAAGCATTTCAAAGTCCATTTAGTGTTTTAAGAAAGTAAACAAAGTTTAGCAAGATGTTTAAATACGCTTTGAGATATGAACCACGTAAGTGATAAATAGACCTCTGGTAATTGAAGGCTAAGATGCATTACATATTTGACCCAAACAAACATTAAGCAAAACAAAATCACCATCAACAAAACAAGAATACAGTTTTTATCTACCACAACAAAAATTATCTTCAGTATTTTTTGTAAATACTGAATTATAAATAGCTTATAGAATTGTTCATATTGTAATAGAATAAGAAGTCTCACATGCAGTTTTCTCAGTGCTAGAATAAACTATAACAAAGGAATGAAATCACATTGATGTCTTTAAGAAACAAATTATGAGTTAAGTCCAGTGTTGAAAGCATGTCTCTGAATGAACAACTTTCAGAATGAAAATGAAGGAAATGCAGCAAAGCACCTGACAGAGTTGCAACCTCTGAATAGTAAAGAAACATCACTAAGAGGAAGATGCTTTGATGGCAAACAATTATTCAGAACAAGCACTATTTTTCATTAAATTATAAACCAGAAAAATTTATTATTCATTCTGGCATTTTTTATTAAAAAACAACATTATTTAAAGTGTAGATACTGATTCAAAATCACAAGTAGCAAGGTCATCAATACTGAACAGAGCATTCTAGAACAACTCGCAAGGAAAACGCCCGAAGTTTTAGAAGGATATATACAGTATATAACATATTGATACATTCATAATTTTTGTGTATATTAATTTATAATTCAATATTTTAAAAATTTAAGTGATAAATAATTTTAGTAAAGTATTTAACACTTTTATGACTTACCGGCTGTGAAGTCATTGTTTAAGTCTATAAATGCGTGAGAGTGTGGTATATACATTCTACTCTGGGTGTCCAGTGCAGCATGCCGTGATAAGTTCCTACAAGGCAAGAAGAAAAAGCAATACATTTCATCAGTGCTAACAGATTCTTAAGCATGATAATATACCTTTAAAAAAGCAACACCAAAACTGAACATAAGTTGTATTCTTCTACCATTAAGTGAACATTACAACTTAGCTTACAGTATACTAAATGATTATTAAGTAACTGCTTGAAATGTTTTGTAAGAGATGATTCATAGAGAAGGGGCTTCAGTTAGCTTATGTTACCTTTCTAAAATAAGTTTGTTTGTACAGAAAAGCATCACTGTGCACGAAGTGAAACGTACAGCCTGGACTTCCACCACTATAGATCCTGAAAAACTTCCCTGCCCTCCCCTTTTCCTCAAGCAGTTTTACTGTCAGTACTTATAAAATCTCCTTTGGCCCCCCAGAAATGAACATAATCTCATGCTATTGAAATAGCTCATGCCTGCTACATAGGATAGACCATATGCTAATGATGCCATTTCCCAAGGAGGTGATGCAATTTCTTGTCTTTTTCTGAAAGTTTAGAATAAAAAACAAGCAAGAAAAATAACAAAGAACACCACAATCAAACAAAAACCATCTCCTGCCCCCTTACAGAAATAACAAAGTATTTTCTAGTTCTTTTGATGTACTCATTTTTGAAGTTAAGCCAAGAAAGTTATGCAGCTCTACTATAATTTAAAATGTTTTCATGAGCAAATGAAATAAAGCTTTTTTCCATGTAAGACATGGTTTATGTTGTTACATACAGCTCAGTTTTATTTTGACCTCAGTCAGTGTATTTATATCAACATACTACTAAAAGGATTTCAAGAAAAAAATGAAACACTTTCCTTTCTTCCAAAGCTCAAATTTTTCACTATCTACTGTTATTTTCAGAAAGTGTCATAAAAGTGAAAGTTCTGTTCCACAAGCCATCAATTTAAAAAAAAAATGCAATGAAATTCAACTTGGGATTAATGAACAAAATCATACTGCCAGGAAGGGTATATAATTTTCAACTACACATTTAAATGTTATTTGCCCTATGATACTTCACTCTCTTCGCACCTCTGAGGAAATGAAAATAACCAGTAATCAGTAACAGGTATAGACTTGATAAATACACTTTTCAAACTAATACTTACTGATGGGAGAAAATAGTAAACAAAAAACAGACAAATATTTCTTAATGGCCACGGAAATGCACAATAGAAAGCTGGTATATAGTTGCCGTAGAGACAGAGCAATCATCTGATTGATTTCTCCTGGGGTAACAGACCTCTTAAAACAATAGCTCAAGAAAACCACATGGGAACACAAACAATTCCTAACAAAGCAATATTGATTGTACAGGAACCTAAATCAGTGGCTACATCAATACCTGCATTTCTTATGAAACACAGGGAGCTGCAAGTTTCTATGTTAGCATTACTAAACAGCACTCAAGTCAACGTCATCCAGTTCCACTTAAAAGCTGCAAAATACCAAGCTAGAATTAAATCTTTGAAGGCCTAACCCTGTAAGAATAAACAAGCCTAGTTCTGGATTTTTCCCCAATAATTCATTGTTAAATGTTATTGTTTAATTTTAGAGATTAACAGTAAAATTGTTAAATTTTAGAGCATTCTTAACAGTTAAAAATAATCTTTTTCATATTCCTTATCAGTCATTGATATTTCCCATTAAGCTTGTTATCCCTTTTATATTCCACTAATACTTGTTTATCCCAGCATCTGCTAGCCAGTCCCATGCTAGAAATCCCAGGGCTAGCAGAAACTTAAATCATAAACTTAGTCCCCTTCACTGCAACCCCATCACACAGAACTGACAACTCTTTTAAGTGCTGCAAAGTGGCCTTAACTACTCCCTAAAGCAGAAAATGCAATACAGAGGACATCACTGGCACACAGTCTTATATTGTTACTCAACAGTCTGCCTTTTGCTAAAATCTTTTCAAGAAACCCACAAAGCATACCAAATATTTTTCTTGATAAACAGCTTAACACAATTAGGTGCTGTAATAGAATGTTCACATACACATGTGGAAAGAAGACTCAGGTTCACACAGCTCCAGTCTTACGTCTCTAAATAGAAGAGGACAAACAAGTTACTGAAATTCATGCTAATAAACACTCAACTTACCCGCCTATCAGAATCTGTGGCTTATCTGAATCACTTGTGACACCAAAGACATCAGGAATCAAATCACCATTAAAGCTGAAAGTGAAAAACAGTTTCAGTATTACTTAAATTCATTCCAGGAGTCAAAACTGACCATTCTTCACTGATCCTATTGAGAAAATGCTAACTAAGTACAGGCATTTAATAATTTTCAGCTGTGTAGGCTCTTCTCTGAGCTGCTAGCAGTAATGCAAAGACTACTAAGTATGTTAAACTATGCCATGCATTTGATTTCCTAGTTGTGTAAGTCACCCCATGTTACTTAACAAGAAAAAATATTTCTAGATATTTTCCTTAAAGACTTCTTCAAATTTAAGAAGGCAGAACTGACAAAAACTCACACAAGTCTCTTACCTGTTCCACTCTATCCAAAAGAAGGATTCTCCAATTCCCAAATACATACACAGTTCTTGTATAACTGTACACTTACATGAACAAGAGTTTTGTGAACCAGGTTTGAATTTCATTGCCACTGGTAGATGATGAAGTCTCAGCAGCATAACCAACCAAATGCATCTTATTTGACATTGCAAATAAGGCATAAATATAAACTGAAAATACAGTATACACATATATATAGCTTACAAGAAGTGCAGAAAGAGCAGAAACTTGCTCCTCCCCCCAAGTACCCACTGCCCGCCCTTCCTGCTAGATTTTCCACCTATTTTTCATTCAAGCTAAGAAACAAATATTTTCACTGGGATAAGCCAGTAAGGTGTTTGTGCTTTTCTCCTTTGAAATTCATTACAAATGAATAGCTTTTTTTTTTTTTTTTTTTCCAATAAAACATTGAGCACTGAAATTAAGAAATTTCCAAGCTTATTTAATTGCTGTGGCCAGGCTGATATAATATATAATCAGCCACCTTGACAAATCTATGTTTTGACATCTTTTTAGGTCACTTGGCAAACCACAAACCATCCTCTTCTTGACAGGAGCATGCTTTAAGTTCTAATGTTAAAACATACTTAGCCAGTTGCTATTAGTCACTATTACAAAACACTTTAACTAAAAAGGTAGTCTATACTTACTCCATTACTAGAGGCTCATCATGAAAAGTCTTATTTATCATAGTTTTATGGTTCAGATCTAAAAACAAAAAATATTCATTCTATTAAATTACACATACATTATGACAGTAACATTCAGCAAATATAACCCTTCTTCTCTTAGTTTAGAGCTGTTAATTTTATGATAAGAAAAAAATAAGCATACAAAACAAAATGCTCCTGGAGATAAAAGATAAATTTAAGCTTTTAATTTTGGACAGGAAAGGTAAGTACTAACTCAAATGCTGAAGCTTCTTCTCTTTCCACTGAAACGTTCAACAAATAAACACATCTTAGTGAAATCTATTTTATGAAAACTCATATGAAATCTGAACTACCTGGGATGAAGATACTCCAAATTTATCACTGCACATAGGACTTCTGTTTAATATTTTGTCACTACAATATATATTGCTAACAAGATCCACTGCACATTTCAAATTAAGATTAGAGATAGACTGCTTAAATAGGAAATGAGGATTTTAAGTCTTAATCAGGTTATCACCTCTGACTTTCACTTCTAATCCCAGCACTTTGCCATATTATTCCAGTACCTATCTCCCTTACTTCTTGTCTTAACTCCAGTCTCCATGTTATCCTACTCTTGATTAGTCATACTTCCATCATCCTGGTAAGCAGCACATACCTTTCCAGTACCCTCACTGCATACCAACCTCTGACTCCTTTCTAAGCTCCACTTGTGTCTCTTCCAAAGTTTGTTTATTCACAAGTAGGATAGCATTAGTTCATCTAAATCCTTCCTAATGCTACAACTACATTCTTCTCTCAACACTCGATCCAATGCAGTTTCCTGGGCTGCTCAATTCTTCTCTGAAGAAAGCCAGAACCAACCACCCATCTTTCGCCTCATTTATAACTACTTTATAATATAGTTGTTCATAAAATTATTTTTCAATAGGTTTTGTACAATTAAGATGATCTTCTGTGACTTTTCAGTCCCTCTTCAAAGTGTAAACTCTTCCCAAAAAGCTTTTCTAGCAAACTCTACAGAAAATAAAGAGACCTCAAGTGGTCACATAATCTAAGACTGTATCCTAAGATACAGTTAGAACACTGCTAAATACCTGGAACACAGCTGAAAGATGATTCTCTAAGCTTCTTGAAAACTTCCAGTGACAGAGACTTTACAACTTGTTCCCCCAAACCTATTTCAGTGTGTTTATCTTTAAAGAACTTGGTTTTAACAGCAATATGAGTGTTATATTAATGTGGGTCAGTTTAGGTGTGTCATTTTGAAAATTTAAGCTCTCAACTGTACACTAAGTTCTTAGCACATTGTATAATCAAATATGGTAGTCTTTTGGGATAATTCTTGTGAAGTTCACACGTGTAATGGGAAAGCTGCAACAAGTCACCTTTTAGATAGTCAGTTAATATCAATCTGTAATTTTGTTTGGTTATGTCTTCTGCATGATATAAGAGAAAGAATTTTAGCTTTGCTTTCTTATATTAATTACTGAATACTGTTTAAAAGCAAAATACTACATGGGTATGAAACTGCACAGCTGCTAATCATTACTGCAAGCATAAACATACTATGGCACAACTTTCTGAAAATACTTGGAATTATCAAGAAATCCAAAAATCTTGTTAATTAGCAGTCTCGGCAACTCACCTAATGTTTGGTTGTGTCCCCAGAAAATGAACACTGAAAGTTCATCTTTGCCATGATTTTGTGTTCTGGTAGTCAGGAGGACATCCATTTGTGAGTCACCATCATAGTCTCCCGGAACTACACTGGTTATGATAACACCTAGAGATCTACAATTAAAAACAAATTTAAGAGGGCCTCAAATGCAAATAATGGGACTACTGTGTACATAAAAACTAAATACAAGAACAAAGAAAAACCAAAGCACACAAATTGTGTAAGAGAGTGGGAAGTCACACCCACTACTTAATTGCACGCATGACAAAACTCGTCTCCAGATATTATGCCACATGAAGCACATAATTAAAAAAAAAGAAAACAAAAGAGTACCAGAAATCACTCAAAAAACCTCTTACTCAAAGAACTCACCTAAGCAGAAGCTGAACTACAAAGGTAAACAGATAATGTCAGCAGAGAGTTCTAGTCCTGACTGTGAAGATGCACTTCTTCTCCACCTCCCAATCCCCCCAAAAAAGACCATCTATATCATTTCACCATTCAATATCAATACTTACTTCATTGGTAACTTAACACGAGGCTTAAAGTAAGGTTCCTTTTGGTCTGCCAAAAAGATAATCAATTCATTTCCTGCAAAGCAAATAAGGCAACATATAAACTTCACAGATAAGGATCATAAACAGCTTATATATAAAACAAGGAGTTACTCTACAAATGGTAATTTCTCACAGCATCAAAAAAACAACCACTTCTTCCTCATTGAAAGGAAGCAAAAGAAATACTTCTTCAGTATAATACTATAAACCTAATTGTATCATTAACATAATCTACTAGCATCAGAGGAATGCAAATGTCAAGAATGTTCTTTGGAGCTTAGCATTAAACCTTCCTCTTTGCTACTGTTATCATGTTGTTTGAAACTTCCTATACTGAATTAGCAAATACTACCCGGGGAAAAATATTAGGCATCAGTTCTGTATCAACATTTACAGCTTAAAAGTCAACTTGAAGGAGTTCTTGTAATATTGTCTCTGACACAGCGGGATCTGATACTTTTTTGCCAGGTCTCCCGACAAAAGCAGGTTAAAAAGCTTGGAGAAGTAACCTGGCTCCCCACAGAACTTCCTTATTTGCAATAACACAAGCCACAGACTTTCAGTTCCTTCAACTGCACTTCCATCTCAGACACCATCCTGTTAGATTGCCCCCTCTGCTGCCATCTGTTACACAGCAGCAAAGCATTAAACCTTCTTGTCAATACTCCATTACATCGACTGCCATACCAACAACATCCACCTCCAAAATTGTGGGGTAATAAAATAGGAGTCATTACTTTCTGAGCAGTCCTTGTACATGTACAAGTAAAATCACAGCTCAGAGTTAAAAGAAAAAACAACACGATGTTGTTACTCACCTTTTATTATTTTGTGTTCTGAATCTTTAATAAACTCACCTGTAGCATCCCATATACAATCCCATATATCTCCCATATAAGAACTAGAATACCGACAGGAAAATACAGCTCTAAACTGGAGCTACTAGAGCATATTTCAAGGACATAATTCAGTGACAAAGATCAAAGCCATGGAAGGGCAGAATAGAAATTTCCTAGGTATGAAAAGGAAGGATAGCTGCCATAAATGTGTTCACAAAGGAGAAGATGCCAACAAATGAGTAAATGAAAACAAGCCCTTTCCAAACAGATAGAAGCAACCGGTGCAGCCCCATCTGGCAAGCTAACACAGCCAAGGTTGCACTGTACGGTCACAGAGGAATGAGGCTGGCACATGAGAGGAAGGAACTTTCTGGCTGGTTGAGCTTCTGATAATAAAGACGTAGGTCAACTGCTGAAACTTGTAATATTGATTTCATACTGTAAGAATATGCAATAGCACATATAGCTGCTTTAAACCAGTCTTGGATCACCCAAGAAAAGCAGAAACCACAATCCAGTAATAAAGAAAGAATCTCTGACACCTTTCCAAGGATCAGGACCCACTGTACATGCCAAAGGAAATAAACTTCAAGTAGAGATGCTTCCCTTATGACTGCCAGCTCTTAAATAAGGTTAGGGAAGGGTGGAGATTCCACCCCTTCCAGTTGCACAGGTGAATTGCTTCCACCTGTGCTCCCAGGGCTGGCTACACCCCTTTGCCAGGTGCTCAATCTCTGGTTCAGACTGTGACTTACCAGTTCCCATACACACACCATGGACTTTTATCATCTAGGTGGTAAAGTAACAGCACTGAAGCAGTACATCTTTACACACATTGGGTTCCAAGTTAATCACACTTCCCTAAATGAGATTTTACAGCCACTAAGAACAGAGTTATGTCAAGTTTGGCTCAGTGCTCATCAGCAGTAAAACAAACAGACTACTGGGAATTATCTGAGGAGCAGACAACTATAATCATGATACCTCTGCATCAACCTGTGGCACACACATCCTGGGTGTTGATTGCAGTTCTTGTCCTCAAAGGACACAGAAAAAAGGGGAAAGAGTGTGCAGGAGGGTGAAGAAAAGGGAAAAGCAACAATTAAGTGGCTCTGAAATCCCCTATATGAAAATCTGAGCAAGGATACCAGTGAAGTTTCCAAAACTCTCCACTGAAATGCACCAGGGGAATAACTCTGCATTGTCCTGCATTAGAAGAGGCATCAAACATAAGTGGAAGGTGGCGGGTTAAACAAATAACAGGTGTGGGCTTCCCCACCTGTCACAGTGTTTCCAGGTAACACAGCCGCAGTCTGGTGTGCTGCGATTTGGGCCCTCCCCTCAGCTGAGCACGGAGCTGACGGCCTTCTTTCTGTGTGGGACTTCAGCCGGCCCGGTACAGCAACAGCACCTGAAGCAGGCTGACGTGTAACCATCCTCTCTACAAGAGTGAAGCATTCTGCACCTCAGCATCCCTAAATGCCACGAAAGCACGAGGAAACAGCCTGAGGAGCAAATCTCACATCGTAGTCGTCCCCTCCGTAAGACGAGGGCTTCATCTCACTGTTAAGGCCAACTTCTAACCGTAGCCATGCCATGCTGCAAATGCCATTTTCCACAGAGGAAGTGCCTCGGAAGTAATACAACCGCCGACGTTACCCTGGAGAAGCATTCCCTACTCGCCGCTCTCCCTCCAGCACGACCCCGGTGACAACGCGCGCACGGACAGCAGCTGCCAGGCGCGGCCCGGCCCGGCCCGGCCCGGCCCGACCCGCAGTGGGAGCGCAGAGCCCCGCACCGGGCACAACACCTCTCCGGCCCGCGCCCGGCCCCGCCCCGCGCTTACCGCCGCGCAGCACGAACAGGTCCGTCTGCTTGTCCGAGTTGAAGTCTCCGAAGGCCGCCGGCGTGCCGTAGGCCTCGGCGCCGAACAGCTGCGCCGTGACGTTCTGTAGCGCGGCGCAGTGCCCCGCCAGGGCGAGTAGTAGCGCGAGTAGCGCAGGACCCGGCGCGAGGCGGCATCCCGCCATGGTGCGCCGCTCCGGCCCCGGCTCCCGCCGCCCCGCCCTCCACACTTACGGCAGCGCGGGGCGTGCCCGGCGCCGCTGACCCGGCGGCTTTGCGACAGCGCCGTGACGGCCCGCGCGGGGGCTTACGGCCGGCGGTGGTAACCGGGCGGAGATCGCCGCCGCGGCGCCGAGGGGACGGCAGCGTCCCGGTGCGAGCGGAGCGGCGGGAGCGGAGGCAGCTCGTCGGGATGGCGGCGGTGGCCGCGGCGGCGGCGGCCCATATGGCCGACGTCAGCTGGAAGATGCTGGAGCTGCGGGCTCGCACCAAACGTTCAGGTCTGACCGCTCGGCTTTGTCCCAGGAGGGCTCCGCGCCCCCTCCTCGCCGGCTCCTCTGCCCCGCACTAACTGCTCCCTCTCCGCTCTTTTCTTCCCCTCGCGGTCCCCGCTCTCCTTCGCCTCGCGGCCGGGTTCCTTCCTTCCCTCGGCCGTTCCTCTCCCACAGCTTCGCGTGTCACTCAGCGCGGGCCCGGCCGCCCCGAGCTGCTCCCTCCCGCCGCGCACCTGTTGCCGGCGCGTGCACGGCGGCCCCGCGCCTCAGGAGCCCCGCGCGGCCGGGCCCGCGCTGCCCCGCTGTGCAGCAGCCCCTCTGAGGGCACGGCGCCACTTCCATCCTCACACGGGGGCGCGAGCCCCGGGCTTCCTCCGCCTGAGCGTGCGTGCCCTCGGAGGGACGGAGGGTCCGGCGGGTGCAGGGGGTGCCGGACAGCACCGCGGTGGGGATTTCTGCTTCTGAGGGTAGTGCTGTGGTGCTGCTCGGCGGTTGAGCAGATGAAGGCAAAAAATGAAGTCCCAGCTTTTGCCCCATGTCCCTAGGGTGAGGCTTAGTCTGTTGATTTTAACGTGAGAATTTCTTGTGTAGAACTTGGAGCGCAGGTGGCTGGGATCTGCCTCAGCCCAGGGGTTGGAAGGATGAGGTGTACCACGGGGCCCTGGGCTTCCAAACCCCTGCTTTTGGTTTAGTTTTTGTTTCTAAATGCAGGACAGGTAGGGCCTCACCTGGCAATGCTGTAGTGGAAACAGCTTCCCAAAGGGTCTCTGGCTCTTCTGTGTTTGTTACGTGCTCTTGCAGAGCTCAAACCTTATTTTTGTGTTAGTGTTTCTGTGGTAATGAGGGTCAGACAATGGGGGAGGAAGGTGGGCCTTCAGGAGAGGTCACAGCAAAGGGATCGATTTTGGAATGCTGGCATTGGTGGGACTTGAGAAATTCTACTTAAGCATAGTACTAATCTTCAAGCTACCATTATTAAAAGGATGCCCACGGGATGAATTGTTACTTGATAGCCAATACAGATTACACAGTGCTGCTGTCTGCAAACTGATTTGTGAGCATAGCCATAGGGCACAAGATATAAAGCCTGGGTCCCGTGTGCTTGAGTTTGTGAGCCCTGAGTCCCAGGGCTGTGTGCTGGCTGAGGGCTTCCCGTGCACGATGGGCTCTGCAGCTGTAGGCATTCGGCTGATTTTAAATACTTGACTTTTTCTTTGCTGCTGCCTTGTACTTTTTTTATTACATGCATATGAAAGTCTTTTCTGTGATAGTGATAGGCTGTTGGAGTTCAGTTGCTTCTTTTCCTGTTCAGAGGTTTTGTCACTTAAAATTGGAATAAATTTATTTACTGCAGAAATTAACCCGATTTTGGTTGAAATGTCCTTCTGATAAACAAGTTGGTTCTGAAATTAAGTTTTATATATGCTACTTCAGGTAACTTTCTAACCTAAAAATGAAAGTCTCGTTCTTGTTCCTCAAATCTTCTCCTACATTTTTTATAGCTATTTAGATGTATGTAATTTAAAAGCTTTCACGCTTAATTTCTGGCAGTCAGAAGGACTGTGGCTGTTATTGTCATGGGAAGCGGCTGCAGTGCCCCCAGCCTGCTCTGAGTTGAGTGAAATCTATGCTGAGTCCCAGTTAATAGACAGCACTGCTTCTATTTTTAATGTAGTGCTTGGAGTAAGATAAATAAGTGTGGAGCCTATCTATGTGTGTAGGCTCGTGTGTTAAATGCATGAGTGCTTCACTCTTCACAGCTGGGAGTAAGGTATCACTTAAGACTCAGTCCTGTAGGAGATAGTGCTTATGTATGTTACAACCTGAATTATGTTTTGGCCAATTAAAACAAGTTTTACTGAGATTTTTTTCTTCCCTAAGTAATGAAGTGCTGTTTCATTTGTTGCTACTGATAATTAACAGGAGCAGATCATAACAATGTTCAGCAAGCTGTCCAGCCTGCAACCTCTGAAATTTTAGCTCCTTTAAAGAGCATAAGCTGCTTTAAAGATTGGGAACAACTTGTCATCTTGGCACCTTCCAACTGGCAGTTCTACTTCAGGTTGCAGACATTCAGTACCATAAGCAATTTATGAGTGAAAGGAGCATCCCAGTGTAAACTCTGTGTCACGTAAAGGCAGCACTATGCATAAGCAGAATTCTAGCTCTGCACTTACTTTTGCTTTACACTTTTATATGTATTAAGTGTTTTTATACAATCCTGAGGTATTGAAAACAGATCTTATTCAGCATCTATAGATTTTAGTAGCAGTTTTTGTATCAAATAAAAAACCTTCTGTGGAATGTCCAAAAGATGGAGTTTGCATAGCCTGTGCCATTTTACTTAGTCAACTTTTAGTGAAGGAAAACTAAAACTGATTTGTACAGTAGAAGAGGGAAAACATGAAATGTAACAAAACGGTACTACCCTTTGCGCTCTGCACAGTCTGTCATTTTAATAACTCCACTAACATTGCTTTCACTTAATTTAATGCTGATTGCCTTTAACATTTACTAAACAGTTTTGAAAATTGCTGTAGCTTAGCCTGAGACGTTTGTGATTAGCTGCACCAATTTGAAATGGCCAGTTTGGATGATGACAGAACCTCATCTGCGCATGCTTTTTTACAGTTTGGTAAGTGTGCCGTTCCGTGTTTTTGTTTGTGGCTGTTGAACCCAACAAAAAATAATCGCTTTGTGTTTCATGCAGTGTTTTGTGTTTGCAGCTTTTTTGAACTGTGTAACTTAAAAACTCTGGGGATTGAAATCTACTGCTCAGCTCTTCCTCCTTGGGTTTGGTTTTGTTGTGTGTGTGTGTGTGTTCCTGTAAGGGTGACAGACTCTGAACTGAACTTTTAAGATGGTGTTATGTGAAAAGTGTCCTAAAAATGGTGTTAGGGTTTAATTTCTTACAAGAAAAGCAACAGGACTTGTTTAGAGGAAAGGAGTACAGTTTCCTCTAAGTCAGTCCTGGTTCTCAAGATTGACTTTTGGGAGTCAAGTGGTAGCAAAATAAAGCCCCATGCTTCTCTTTAGGCACACGCTCATGTCCATGAAATTGCTGAGACTATTACATTTTTTTACCTTAATATATTTTGAAAAGCATTTGACAGGAACAAATGTGTCACTGTATGTGAAGTAGCCAATCTGGGAAAACCCTCTGGAAGACTCATTTAGTCTGTGCTGAGACACGTTAGCGGTACAAGTATAAGTGGGAGTTATCAGATAAGAGGATTTCAGCTGTCCTTTGCCACTTAAGCTGCCCTGCCCTGCCCATGGCATTTCCCCTTTCAACACCAAGAGACGTGGAGTTTTAATATTTTAATTAAAAAAAAAAAAGCTTTTTGCTAATTATCTTGCTGTTCTTTCCTATTTCCATTGGTAGTTAAGATAGAAAATAAATGATTTCAGTAGTTTTAGGAGGTAATGCTTTGAGTTCTCAGGCTGAGAAATGGTGATTGCCTTGAGTATCCAGAATGGCTTCTCACCTTGCCTGTAGCGTTTACAAGGTTTGTGTGGCAGATGGTGGCATTTTGGTAATGTGAAGCTCCTATGGGCTGTTGTGGCAGACAGTGTTTTATTTGTGGTCTTCAGTAGCTTTTTTGTGTTTAAAATTCTGAAATAAGTGTTTTCCATTAATTACAATGGACAAAAAAGAGATTACTTCAGATAATTAGGAAATAGAGAAAGGTCTTTTTTTTTCTTTTTCCACGAAATTCTAAATTATTTTCAATTCTTCACAGTTAACTGCGCTGTCAAACATGATTTTTCTTGATAAATGATAATTGATGAGTTTTGTCACTTTAAAACATTCAAATTAAACAAAGTTTTATTCATTTATACCAGTGCTGTTATTGCTTAGTCTCAATAACTCT